>JAVLUD010000134.1:0-11287 GCA_032162045.1 Torpedo suessii
TGCTTATTTGTGTAAGATGACCCCAGTTGTACTGAAAAGCTTTGGCTGCATTCATTGTTTGTTTTAACATGGCAGGCTATCTAAAATCAGTGTTATCTAAAATCAGTGCTATCAAAAAAATTGCCAAGCCTGTCATTGGCTTTGGTTTATAATTTTAGTAAATAAGAGGTAATTTTCCCTCTTCGGTTCAACAAAATGCTTCTCATGGATGCAAATCCCCAAAACTGTAGATTTTAAGCCTGTCTAAAGTACGGGCCTTCCATCTGAAATGTTAATTCTTTTTCTCCTTCCACAGATATTGTCAAATCTGCTGAGTGTTTTCAGCATCTTTTTTGTTTTTATCTCACTTCTCCTTAGTGTCCTTTCTTCACAATTTTAGCTTCTTTTTCATTGAATTATGTAGTTTACCCAGTAATGTTTCTAACTTAACTCTCAGACATTCAACTGAAACCATTTTAAAAATGCGTTAACATCTAAATCAATTATATCACAGAGATTTTTCTTGTTTAAGAGACCAGTAGTCTCTTCAAGAAGATAAAGGGTCCTGACCGGAAACATTGGTTGACCATTTCTCTCCATGGATGCTGCATGATTCGCTGAGTCCCTCTAGTTTTTCATTGTTCACTCAAAATAGAAACTTAATTGTCAGACAAAATATATTTCTGAAGATGTGTTCTTTCCAATAAAGTGCTTGCTATACAGAAATTTATTCATCATTTTTATTGCAATAGTTCTCAGTTGTTTACTTTGGATAGATACAAGCAGCAACTTTTTTTGTGTGGCCTCTGTTGGTCGTGGTCGACCATGGGTAAAGCCAAGGCAGAGTTGAAATAGAGATCCGTCTGTTGCCCATGCAGTGGGACCCCCCCCACTCCATGCTAATGACTGGTCCAAAGGAACAACGTAAGTCGATACAGTTTGGTGCCAGCAGCATCGCAGGAGTTGCCGTGCCGGTGCTGGGTACAGCAGTCAGCCGCCTTTGGGAATCCGACTCCGGATTTTTCCTCGGGGTCTGTGGTTAATGAGCCCCATCTGCCCGGAGCTACTGGGTTCAAGGTGCCAGTAACCTGACTTTGCCCCTTCTCCTGTCAGTGAGAACAGCTCCGCCGGGCATAAGAACTATGCCACCAATGAAGTTCAGGAGTTGGACTTGGTTATCAGAGGCAGTTTGAGACGCACGCCATGAAGAGCATTTGTGTAGCAGTGGGAGCTCGTCCCCACCACCACCCTTCAGCTATGACAACCTTTAGAAAACATTTTAGGCTTGAACTGCCCAATCATCTGCTTCCTGTCCCATTATGTTCACCTGCATATGATGAGTCTCCCAAGCTGCTGAATACAGTAAAACCACTGTTATCTGAAATTCAAGCAACCGGCAGCCTCAAGAAACTGGCAAAAAATGGTAGAAAATAAATAGGTAAAAAATACGGAAGTATAAAATTGGCGCACCTTGATGTTAGTTCGCCAATCCATGCAACACACAATCTCAAGCAACCGGAAAATTCACTTATCCGGCATTTACCAATCCCCATAGGTGCCAGATACCAGGGGTTTTACTGTATATTATTGTTGATCTATTCCCAGGCAAATGCTATCAGACTCAAATCTTGCAAAAGTCATCAATCTCTCAAGCTTGTCATTTGCGATGTTGACCTGTAAAGAAAGCTCCATGATATTTCATGTTAAAAATGGTGAAGTGCTATTTTGGTGTGGATTGATATAGCTTGGTATTAAATCCTTTTTCTGTGTTTTAGTCCATGAAATTGGACTCCCTCCTGCATGTTGTTTCAGAAAAACTGTGCTAAAATGGCTTAAATTTCTTGCATGTTATGTGTGTATATTTTAAGCACGTTTGCCATTTTCAGAGAGGGAATTGTGACTGTATTGCTTGCACATTGCATGTATGCAAAGCAGGTTCAGCATTGATATCACTCCTTGTGCAATGTTGATTTGATACCATTGCTATCTAATTGGACCTCAATTCAGCAAATGTCAGATTTGTAAGCAGGTAGAGAAAATTTGGAGTACAGCAGGAGGAGGAACCCCTGGTTGCATTTTTAATATGACCATCACATGCGGTCAGGGGCTGTTAATAATTGATTGGAAGGAAAGTTCATTGTGTAGATTTTCTGGAGTTTGATTGCTGTTCAGTGCTGGAGTTTCACAAATCTTGCAATGGAGCTTTGGCTGGAAATAGAGATGAATGCTAGTTTAAAGCACTTATTGCCTGACATGGGAGCATTGCTGAATATTTCCTTGTGGCTGCAGTACTTCAAGAGGGAAAGGAGGAGAAGGCTCCTTGTAGAAGAGGTGATTCATACCTAGATGCAGTTCACCTACATCCATCAGACTGAGGAGCTACACTTGAGGAAAATTTAATTCTTCAAGGATATCTTCACAAAGATCTCTGTGTTCCTGAAACTACAAACTGCTTCAGAGCAGAGCTGAGAAACACCTTACCAATGACTATTAAAGCAATTGTTGGTATGAATTTCTGGCTGTTTCAGTTTGGTCTGGAGGGTGATGATAATGTTTGTAATTTGCAGAATACCACTGCATTAGGAAAGTAATACAAACTTTCTGCTGAAGAATAGCTGACTTCCTCTCCTGGTTAGATAAATAGCAGCAGTCTGGGTAAGTGCAGAGATTGTCAATCATTCCACAGAGCCATCAATTACATCCACGTCTCCTTGAATTTCAAACCAAAACCTTGTAATCTCAGGAAATACAAGGGGCTATGTCTTTTTCAACATCCAGCGAATCTGCAAACCAAGCACAAACATTAATGTTGGAGACATGACAGTCCGTAGATGCTGGAATCCAGAGCAATGTTGATGATTCCTTCTCCCCCACTGATGTTGCTCAACCTGCTGAGTTTCTCAGCAGTCTTGTTTCACTTAAAAATGACTGTTGATGAACTCCTGACTCCAAGTCATGAACTCCTTCACCATGCATCCGTCCATTTTGCCTGCTATTCTTGCATCAATCTAAAGGATGACTACAAGGAATATACAGTGAACTTCTAGCTCCTAGCACCCATCTGAAGCCAGTTCAAGAGAATGTGCCTGCTGCACCTTCCAAACTCACAAACTCTACCAGCTTGAAGGACCATGGCAGTATGAGCATCGGAACACCAGCACCTGGAAGTTGCTCCTCAAACCACAAAACATCTTGACTTTGTGTAAGTATATTTGTTACATTATACCTCGTATAGTGTGGTGTTCTTTTGCAAGCAGTCTAACAGGTTAACATTCACACAGTGATGTGAAGTAGATAAACAAGAGCACATTTTACTGAGTATAGAGTTACAATGAAAAGAAAGCAATTAGTATGAAGCAAAGGCAGCATGAGATCATTGTTTTGGGGTTCATTCAGGAGCCTGAGAGCTGTAGGGAAAAAAAACTCTTTAAATCTGTTGCTGCACCCTTGAGCCTTCTCCCTAATGGGAGAATAGAGTGTGTCCGGGGTGTGATGAGTCTTTAAGTGTGTTGGCTGTCTTTCCTAGACCATGGGAGATGTTGATAAAGTCAATGGAGGGGAAAGAAGTTGGCGTGATGCTCTGAGGTATGTTCACTACCTTCTACAGCTTCTTCTGATCTTGAGCAGAGCAGCTCTCATACCACTCTGTGATGCATCCCACAAGTATGCTTTCGATGGTTCATCTGTCAAAGTTGTTGAGGGACGGGGGGAACATCCCAGACTTCCTCAGTATTTCCAAGAGAGTAGAGGTGCAGGTGCGCTTTCCTGATTATCACGTCAAAATGTTTGAACCAGGTCAGATCAATGGAGATGTTTATTCTGAAAAACCTAAAGCCACCTACTCTCTCCACTTTAGTGCCATTGCTAGGGCTGTGGTCTCTGCCCCCTCTCCTGAAGTCAATGAACATCTCCTTCTTCTTATTGATGTTGAGAGAGAGGTTGTTATCTTGGCACCATTTCACTGGTCTTTCCATCTCCTTCCTCTAATCCATCTCATGCTGTTCCTTCACTTTCACTGGGTCAGATTCCTAGAACACCCCCTCCCCAACCCCACTACAATACTGTGGCTGTGCAGACACCTCAAAGACTGAAGCAATTCAAGAAGGTGGCTCACCTCTACCTTCTGAAGGATAATTGGATTTCAGATTCAGATTTCAGATTTATTGTCAGAGTACCTACAGTGCCCTCCATGATGTTTGGGGCAAAGACATATTTTCCCTTTATTTGTCCCTGTGCTCCACTGTTTTAAATTTGTAATCAAAAAATTCACATGTAATTAAAGTGTATATCCCAGATTTTATTCAAGGTTATTTGTGTACATTTTGGTGTGACCATGTAGAAATTACAGCACTTTTTATACATAGTCCCCTCATTTCAGGGCACCATAATATTTGGGACATAGCATGTTTCGTACTTTATTGCATATTCTTGGCATGCAATGACTGCTTGAAGTCTTCCAGTCCAGATCGTCTAAAATGTTGTCCTCCTTCCAAATATGTGGCTTCCCCTACACCACCATCAATGCAACCCTTACCCACATTTCCTCCATTTCCCACTCATCTGCCCAGGCCCCCCCTCTGCCCCCAGATGCAACAAAAACAGAACCTACCACTCAACCAGCCTCCGCATCCAACACGTTATCCTCTGCAATGTCTGCCACTTACAACATGAGCCCTCCACCAGTTAAACACAGCGGACTCATTGATTTATTGTTGTATTTTAAATAAAAGTTGCTGAAGGACAAGGCCAAATTAAAAGTCACATGTTCACGTCGTTTTGTGGCCGACTGTTGATTTGCTCCCAGAATTCTGGGGAAGGGGCTGGGATAATAGTGGGGTGGGGGTTGAGGAGTGGACCGAACGACAGAACCAGTCTATCTTATCCTCATCTAATCCGTGGAGTCTGTTAAACCAGAAATGCACCACACCGACGTTTAACCATTTAAAGTTTAACATTAAAGATAACAAAATACATAATTACATTCATCATGCTATTTCTTGTTATTTCTCCATGAGATCGATTTTGGTGGCTGGAATATTGATTATTGCACTTACAAACTCGTTTATTGACGGTGCCTTTTCCACGTTAGTGAGCGTAGGTCGGTGAAATTATTTTTGAAAACTACCCTTTGCAACGATACTAATTGTGATAAAAGATGAAAACGCATTTACTCAGAATTCCGTAAACCTGTTACTTAATCCGCCTCGTCGTGACTTCCTCGTCCGTGACATCTCTCCTTTGTGTTCTTTCTTTCTTACTCTCCCCCTCGCTTACTTCCAGTTTCCCACCATTTCCTGGCGTGCACACGCTTTCATCTTTCCATTCTCAACCCCTGCCCTGCTCCATTACCTCTGCGCCTCTTTACCTTCGCTGCCCGAGACATTTTCAAACGATTGCAGGATATTTCAAATTGAAAATTCAAATAATGTTTAGTGAAAACAATAACACATACATTTCTCTTCAGATGCGCTGCTCATTGTTCTGTTCCTCTTTTGCCTCCTTCTCTCCACTGCTTATCTCCCCCACTCTGCCTACCCTCTCTTTCGCCCTGTCCCTCTCAGAAAACTCAGTTGCTTTAAGTGCCCCGCCATCTTTTATTCTTCTGGTTTCCAATAAAGCATTGCCTTTGAACTTCCGTCAGGTCAAGGTCACCTTTGACCCCGGGGTCAGGACAAACACATTCCACTGACAGAAGAAACTTGTGAAATTCGCTGAGCAAATGGATCAGATTCACGATCTCCCCCCGCCTCCCAACAGCCTTGGGATTTTAAAAAAAGGACATCACCGGAGTACAAATTTGGCGCCGGTTATTTTATTCTCTTTGGCAGAATGAATTGTTGAGTAACTGACCACGTGGGCAACAGATAATACACTTTCAGTTACGCCAATAATACGCAACAGCCGTTGCTATGGCTACATATATTTATCTGAATTTTATTAACATGTTAACACTCATTTTCAAATAAGCCTCCCTTGGCATAAATCCGCCGGGCTAAACGAGGCGGAAAGTACACTCAGCAACGATCTCCCATAAACACAACAGTCTCCCAAATAAAGGCAGGGTTCCTTCCCAAAGCTAAACAGTAACGGCGGCCAATCTGCATAATACGCAGGATGGCGCAATCAACGTAATAGCAGTAATATTATGCAGAGTGTTATAAAATCTACAGGAACTGGGCGAAGGAGCGTCCATAGATTCTACCGCCCTTTGTGACTCGGGGCTTGAAGGGATGAAATGTTGGATACCTAAGGTACAACGACCCAAAGAGTCTGCGACTCTCTCTGCCAGGTGAGTGGCTCTATGTCTTTGGTGGCCCGTGATTATTTGTGTCAGTAGAGGGATCCTCGAATATTTTTTGCATATCAGAGAAGCTGTTATTAAACTGAACCGTGCAGAGTTTTGCATTCAGTGTAAATGCAACAGGTCCCTCCGATACTTCAGACTCCCGGTGTATTTTACAGGTTGTGGTCGCTTCATTGGAGTTGAAGCAATGTTAATTATAGCGCAATGTTGTGTTCCTTGGCCGTCTACGCTTAGCAAGCTGTTTTACCTTGATATCGTCAAAACAGTGAGTCTGGTAATTGAGCAGAATTGCACGGTCTCCTCGGCTTCCGACTCACTGGATATCTCAATGACCTCAAAGCAACCCTTACTGTAAAGCATTTAATTTCTTCTGAGGAAATCAACACGACATAAATAATGCATTAAGTACAAACACAACAGCGTTCAAATATCATGTTCTTGTTGGAGGGATCGGGTAGAGCCTGGACGAAGTAGACCTGTGCTCGCTATTTTAAAGTTTTCCTCTCAACTCACTGTACTCAGATTTCCTGAGAGAGGGTTGGCGACCTCTGCTTCTTATTGTTTTGTGTTCAGAAATGGAACCCCACTCCAAACTACGTTGTTGGCTCCTTCAGAAACTTTCTGTGGATTCTCGTTTGTTCCTGATCTCTTGGGGCTGGGCAATGCTCAAATTCCCTATCTTTGTTTTGAAATATAATTCGGTAAGTTTTCAATGTTCTAATTAAGTTTTAATAGTTGGTTGTGTGATTTAAGGGCTGGAGCGGTGGATTGGGGGATGGAGGGGCGGGTTGATGCACTGTTCTGATGCTGTAAAATGTGTAAAGAATTTTGATGACTGCAAATTCCCGTCCAGATAAATGTCAAATTAATCCCTCCAATTATCACTCGCTTCAGTCATCTTTTTTTTTGTTTGTTTCCCTTTTGTTTGTTTCCGTGCAAAGAAGACAAACCTCGTCTTAATCTCAATGCTTTTACCTATTCCAATTCAATTTGTCCCTTGAAATAATGAGGCATTTCACGTCTAGTTACGAACGTTGTTTACTTTGTAGTTCAACCTTCATGATAAACTATTTCATATACTTTATGCAAGGAAAATTGTGCAGATTTTAGTATAAACCAGTTCTTCAGCGAAGAATCTTTAACTCTGTTGATTACCAACTCAAACAACTGGAAGGCTCGTTTTGAGAGCTGTAGATGATAATTAGTAAAACAGTAAAGAAAAGGAAACGTTTTAATGCACAAAGGTCTTTCAAAGTATCGTGTATTTTCCGACCTGTAACTCAAAGCTACGTGCGTAGATTTCAAAGCTACCAACATCAATCTCTGTTTCCTTTGGGAAGTTCTGGCAACAGCCGAAAAGTCCGCAGAAAATCAGATGTTAAAAAATAACTCGTTTGCTAATCTGAAATATATCAAAATCAGAATCAGAATCAGAATCAGAATTTATTGTCATGAACAAGTCACGAAATTCGGTGTTTTGGGAAAGGGGCCATCTCTTCAAACAGAGACATTTTATTAATCCATGGCGCGTTAACATCAGCAAACACAGGAAGGACAATGTAAAGATTTGTGTTTTTATTAGATTAAAGCACATGCTAGCGTCGACTTTCAGCAACTTTATTTGTGAAAACCAATTGTGAATTAGAAGAAGAAGTTATGATTTAAATCGCTGAATAACTTAGATATTTTACACCAAAAAGCCTAACAGGAAATTAAGCAATATTATAATCTAAGTTCTGGAAACGGAATGACAAAAGAATTAACATCAATAAAATCAGTACAAATCCATTTGTGGAGCAACAGTGCCGTCGAGTGGCCATCGTATGTGTTACAGCGGTGGAATGTATTTTCCGGTTAGCCCATTTACTGCTGAGAGAAGAAATCGTTTCAAAAATGAGGTGCAAATATCTCAGTTTTAAAACCCCTTTATTACGAACCATTAATGAGTAACTAATGTTAGATTCTATGAACAAATAGATATTTCGCATGTATCAAGCAATAGTAATTTATGTTTGACCGTAAAATAATAAATATTTCGCATGGGTTGATGACCAACTCAAACAACTGGAAGGCTCGTTTTGAGAGCTAAAAGAGTTGATTTTATTCCACCTTTGCAAGATTTATCCGAAATTGGTTTAAATATCAACCGTGATTAATGTTGCACAGATTGATAAAATTGTATTTGGTAAATTGTTTTTTGAAATCAATTGAAGGATATTGGAGATATCCTCTCTGAATAATTTCCGCGACAAAACTGGAAAATCACACAAAAATCTCAATATCCTAAAAGCGACGCTTACTGTAAAACAATTATTTTCTTTTGGGGAAATCAACACGGCACAAGTAATGCATTAAGTAGAAGCACAACCGTGTTCAAATATTCTTTAGAAATCCAAGTACAGTATATCATGTTGTTGTTTATAAACGTGAGCACGATTTCTGCCTTGTATCCACACTAAGCGGCAAGTATTTATTTTCACCGGTTGCGGAACGAGCATGCGCAATTTTAGCAGGAAAATACAAAGCATTTATTTGCAAACAATTCATATGGGAAAAGCAGAAAAGCAGAACATAAGAATGGAATCGGATGGATTAAATATTTTTTTAATATTTTATTCTGTCTGTAGGATCTTAGTCGTAGTTTTTATCGAGATAAATAGTGCAGTTGATGACGACTTAATATTGGGTTTCATATGTCTAATTATGGAGGTTCTGACCCACCTGCTTAACAGACGTCCGTGCTGTGTTTGTTAAATCCAAGTTATCAAACTGTTAATACAGGCATGTGAGAAAATCGATTTGCATGGAATAGTATTGTAAATTTATTTTTAAACTTCGAATGGAATGCCAAATTCTAACTTCCCAATGAAAAAAAATTAAGGTCACAATTTTAAATTGTTGGCTTGCTGATTTTAATATTATCTCTAATATCAGTAAATTAGGTAATAAAATGTTCATCAGTTGATATATAAATGTCCCGAATAAATACTGTAATTATTCTTCCAATTTACAAAGATTTGTCTTTTCGTGAAATGGCAATATTATTTGTTCAGAAATCGAATTGAAGGATGTTCTGAATCGAATTGCAAATGGAATGTTTAGAAATGAGAAGGGAAGCCAACTCTTATTTTAACAATTAGCAAAGGATTAAAATTGGATTTTGCGGATGAATATCAAAGTGAGATAAAAGTCCTTAAGGCAGACTAGATAGGTGGACATAGACAGATGGATGGATGTAAATGGTTGGAGAAACGAAGGCGGATATATCAGCAGCCAGCCGAACAGCCGCTAAGAACGACATTTACCGGAGAAACATAACAACTGCGGATCTGGAATCTGGAACCTGGATGTTGACCCAACCCGAAACGCTGACTCTTTCTATGCATGGATGCTGCCTGACCCTCTAACATACGACCTCCTACCCCCCCCCCCCCCCACTTCGCTTTCTTCGCTGACAGACGAACTTCACTCATGTTGGGCTGGTGAGGGGGTGTGGGGGTGGTGTGCAATGTTTCTGCAACTTTTCCAAAAAGCAAGAGAGAATGACGGATACTAAAGGCATGGTAAATTAAAATAGAACTGACAATGTGTTATCCTTCCGGGCTAAATACGCAAACTCACAGCAAGATGACCTCTTGGAATACCCTCGGCACAATTGCATCCCAGGCACAAACTGAGAAGATAAAGGAAGAGAACACTGGACAACTCCCCCACCCCCTCCGAACGCTCGCAGATGGGTTTATTTGAACCAATAATGTCAGAAACCTTGACACTATGGAGATTCCGAAATCTGTGCTCTGTGCGCATGGAGAAATAGTGTAGTTGACTGCAAATGGGTTACTTTAAAGGATTGCATCCGTGTCTGGGAAATTACAAGCTACTTGAAATATTTAGATGTTCTCTTTCACTCATATTTCTTGCAGTGGAGGTTATTTCGTAAATAATGATCATTTAAAAATTCGGTTGCAGTACGCATTGGAACATTTATTATTAATTGCAGGGAATAGCGTTAAAACCGAGAGACGCCTGTGAGAATATTACTGTCGCCGCTATCACCCGTCGCCTCCGATTAAACTCCGACGTGATTTAGCCTATTTTATGAATTTTAACTTCCTAGAAGTGAATATAGAAAGTTACGAAAGAAACGCAGCTTTGTTCTAATTCCGGGTGACTTTCCAACTGATATGGAGTACGAAAAATGACCACCTTCACCTTGAGGGAATTAAATGGACGCAGGCTGATTTGACGTTCGGTTAGAATACATTTTCGTGTTTCACTTAGAATACAGTACTGACGAGTCAGAGATCAGAAAAGATTTGGAAGAATTGAATAGCGGGAAACGGTGTTGATGTACGGCTTTTATTTTATTAGCTTGTGCTTCGTTTTGATGGACAGGAGTAGGCCTGAGAACAACAATTAGCTCTGCAAGGAAGCGATGGCCGAGAGAAGAGAAAGGGTTGCGTCACCTTCAACTTGGAGAACGAGGCGAACAGACAGACACTCAGACAGACAGCAGACAGACAGACAGACACACACAGACACAAAAACACAGACAGACACACACAAACACACACACAGACACACACAGACACTCACACAGACACACACAAACACACACACAGACACACACAAACATACACACACATAGACACACACACATACGCACATATGCAGGCAAACAGACAGACACAAACACATAATCAGAAAAAGAATCAGAATTTATTGTCATGAACAAGTCAATGAAATTCGGTGTTTTCCGGCAGCATCATAGAGCAAACATTCATATTATTACCATCTTACAACATTACTATTAAAAAAAATAAAAACAATAGTGCATGAAAAGTAAGGCAGTTTCTTTGGTTCATTTACTATTCAGGAATCTGATGGCAGCGGGGAAGAAGCTGTCCTTGTGACGTTCAGTGCTCGACTTTAGGCTCCTGTACCCTTTTCCCGATGGTAGCAGAGTGAAGAGGGCATGGCCTGGGTGGTGGGGGTCTTTGAGGA
>JAVLUD010000135.1:0-11283 GCA_032162045.1 Torpedo suessii
ACTCAAGAAGAAAGAAATGTATACAAAAGAAATAAATGTAAACAAACTGACTGCTCATTATTTATTACTGAATATTTATATTTCTGTATGAGCAGTCAGTTTGTTTACATTTATTTCTTTTGTATACATTTCTTTCTTCTTGAGTGCAGTTTACAGTTACCGGTAATTGAGAAATTTTATCTGGCCCGCAGGATAAAGAATCTCAGGGTTATATGTGATGTCATGTATCCGAAATTCAAGCAACCGGCAGCCTCAAGCAACTGGCAAAAATATCGAGGAAAAAATTAAAATAAATAAGAATAAATTAATAGGTAAAATACATAAGTTTTAATTTGTAAAAGTAAATGTTTTCTGAAGTAACACATCAACCTTTGGTGAAGATGGGAGCAAATATTCAGCCAGCGGAGAGCATTGGTCGTGCTGTTTGAATAAAGTTTGAATAAAAGTGTGTTTGAATAAAATGGCGTCGTCCAGGATGAAGAGCTGGTTGATGCCGCTCAAACTTGTGGTGACTCTCTTAAAGTGTCTCCTTATCCCTGCTTAGTCAGAGTCACCCCAGTCAGAGGCTTTATCTGTAAACTAGAGGGAGTGGGGGTTAATTATCTATAATGTTATTGTTCGTCCTTCAGGCGGCTCCGAGGAGGGGGAGGAACCTGCAGATGCAGCGACGGTTAAGTGTTTTCAAAGAACGTGACTGAAAATAAAGTAAAATGCTTTAAGGTTTATATAATCATGCAAGTGAAGTTTGTTCAGTGTAAGTACAGTATAGTATATTTGTCTTTTGACTTTAAACTATTTATTCTTAATGCATTGTATTAGTTATGCATTGTAAGAGTAAGTCTCAAGCAACCGGAAAATACACTTATCCGCCATCTACCAATTCCCCATAGGGGCCTGATACCAGGGGTTTTTACTGTACTCTGACAATAAGTTTGAACTTTAAACTTTGAATTTTTCTTGTCCAATTTTATAGATTCACCAGTGACTGATGAAACCTATGTAGTATCCACATATTTGGCCACAGGTGGGACCAGGTGGAACTTAATGGAGCTGGTGTTGACTTCATTAGATTATTACATGTTCCTGGCACTGCTTATGCTCAATTTTAGTCCATGATGAGTGATGTTAAATACGTTTTAAGGCACTGACCTTTCATCAGAGCTAGGAAATGTTAGAAACCAAACATGTTTTAATTTGCAGTGTAGGCAAAGAGAGGGGAGAACAAAGTGAATGTCTGTGATAGGATGGAGACCAAGATGGAGAGTATGGCACAAGTAGTGGGGGTGCTGACCGAGGTAGGGGACTGTAATTGGTTAATCACAGCTGTTCCGACTGAAGGAGATGTAACAGGAAATGAATAAAAGCAGAGAAATAAAACAATGCTGGAAATTAGTGTAATTGGGTACTTTAATATTGCTCTTTTGTCAGTGGGTGGCTGAGTTTTGAGTGAGTTGATGACAAGGAAATTTAGCGTGGGAATGGGATTGTTGAGCGAGCAGGCAGAACCCAATGGGTTGAGTGGCCTCCTTCTGTGCTGGAAGGGAATGTGGAATATTCTCTCAGCATTCCAATGTGACAGATGTTCCTGGCAATGGATTTCCTTTAACTCTGCCCAAGTTCCACCATTCACCTAGGGTGTGTGTGTGTGTAGTGTTGAGACAGAGATACATTGGCAACAGAGATATTGGACATGCGTCAGTGAGGACATTAATATGTAGTCAAAATCATGAAGGGCTTTGAGTGAGGAGATTGATATCCAGAGTTCGTAAGTTTAAAATAATTGGTTAATGTATTGGAAGAGAACAAAAAGAAACCAAACATTGAAACAAGCTACCAAAAAACATTCTAAAATCAAATTCCATTGGAACTTCTGTAAGGCAATCGGACATCTCCTTGATGTAAACCAACTTCACGTGTGATGGGTAAGATGCAGAGGAATTGGGTGAGATGGGCAACTCTTCCCTTATGAGCTGAATTAACTTTTTGTTTGCTGTGAGGTTCTGCAATATTTTTCTCCTTCAATGAAAACAATAATTGCTGGAAAATCTTAGCTTGTCAGACAGTACCTATGAAAAGGGAAAGAAGTGACATTTCAGATCGAAGACTCTTAAGCTGAACATAAACTGTTTTTCTTTCCACAGATGCTGCCTGACCGGATGAATTCCTCCAAAAATTCATTGTCTATTTCTCTGAATGGATTTTGAGAATTCGTAGATTATAGATGGTTATATATAGATTTTTGTAATGAACAGTTTGTCATGAAATTTACTGTCTTTCTTTTCCATAGTGAAGGAAGCGTTTTAGCTTACTTTATGATTGCATTCAAAGTGGGTAAAACCAGACTTCTAGAAGACAGTCAGGTCTTGCGTGCAGATGATGTGATTAAAGTATTGAGAAAAACAGATGAATCTAGCAATGCTACAACATTCCTGGGAAGCTTGCTTGTAGATGTTAATTCCATTGACATTGATGGTATGATTATTTCCTATGATATTAAATAATTAGAAATACATTACATATCATTTATCATTAATTTGTATGTTTGGGTATGTGGGGCAATTAATGTATTTGCCTTTGTAATCAGCATATACCAAAGATTAAACACAGAAGAATGCCCTAATTAACGTACTGTACTTATCACATTAGCTTCTCTTACCCCAGTGCAGGAGGTTAACAGAAGGTGGAGGTAATGCATTTGCCACATGTTGCAAATACTTTTGGAACATATTACTTGAAGAGTACTGGTATATTCTTTCATTTTAATATGGTAGATCAGAGAACTGACAATGAAATGATTTGGTCTTAAAAATTGTTGTGTCTGCAAACTAAATTTTAATTTGTTTATCTGAAAGCAAGAAATTAATTCCAATTTTTAAGATGAAATTTGAACTGTTTTCAGAACTAGATAATTGTTTCTATTTAAAAGTTTTGAGTTGCTACAAAACTTAAACATACCGGTATTTATAAAATGTTAGTGATCTTGCTCATAGTCTCTGTTTCAATATATTTATTTTAGTACTTAGATTTTAAAAAATATTATTATTGCTTTTACTTTCAATATTTCTATTACAGAGTCAGAGCACAGTGCATATTCTCTCTCTTTGGAAGAAGGTACACAATCTTTTAAGGGGTTAAGTTGCTTGGAACTTTTTTTCTGCTTTATATAAAGATGTTGTGTCGTGCCCATAAAGGACAAACAAAATATTGTTAAATACATCTTCTATTAACGCAACAGTCAATACAGCCAAGAAAATGCAAGTTAGTGATAGAATTACAAATGTGATCAAGGTTTATCTTTCACAAAGATAATTTGCTTACCAAATACAATTATATAAATTATTTCCATTTAAGGCCAGTACAAAGATTTATAATGCACAATTTTCATTTCTGTTGGAATCTCTCGTATAAGTAAGGAAGCTGCAGTTTTCTCCATGAGTGCGGCTATAATGTTTTTGTTTCCTTATTCTTCACTGTCTCCCACTACCAATTTTTAAAATAATTGTTACAGAAGGTATTACCTGGAACTATCAATCGACATTACTTCTGTTCTTCCCATCCCACCTCCTATCTTCAACATAATGCACTTGTTTTCTCATTTTTACAGGTCAGTTTTCCATTTTTTGACTTGAGGCATCAACTCTGTTTCTCTCCCGACTTATGATGCTTGTCCCACAAAGTGCTTTCCATTTTTATTTTGTATTTTCAGCATATTAATTTCTTGCTCCTATCAATATATTGTTTTGTTTCATACAAGGCAATGACTGAATTATATTTCCTGCCCCACGGATGTTAACATTTTGTTTGTCTTCAGAAGATAATCCACATAATCTAGTGCTTCCTTGTGTGAATAAAAAGATCTAACCAAGAGCTGCAACATTTTTTTTCTATACATTTTGTTTACAATGCTCGTTGTGGGGATATTCTTGTTCAAAATAACTCCACTTAATTGTCATGGTTGTTGTCAATAAATTCTCTTTACATTGTGATTTTTATTTATAGTTTTAGTATAATCGTTATGCTACTAGATGCATAATAAAGGGGTTTGGGCTATGATGTAGAGATACGAGTTCCAATCTCAATGTGGCAGCTGGGCAAGTTAAATTCAGCCACATAAATAATTTAAAAAAACAAAGTCCATAATTGTAACCATGAAATCACTGTATTGATGTAAAAACACATTGGTTTACCAATGCTGTATGGCATTTTTACCCTGCCTGTGACTCGAGTCCCACTGCAATGCACGTGTATCCTGCAAGCCATTCAGTTCGAGGCCAATTAATGAAAGGCATTAATTTCTCACTTTGCTCGTGAAATCACATCCCATGAGAAGATACAAATCATTGGACTGCAATGATATTATTTGATGGTGATTATACAAACAAATGAATGCATTAGATAAGACATTTATGGTGAAAGTGATCTCCAGTGATAAACCGATCGTATATTTTATTGAAATTTTATATATTAGCATTTAGGTACAGTGAAACTCTTCAAATCCATCATTTGACTGTTCAGAAATCAGAATAGTTCAGCATCTGGCTCACTCATCATCCACAACTTACTATCTGTGTACTTGCAAAATCAGCCGTGCATTTCTTAGAGAGTGGATCAGGTGTGTGGCCAGAGCTAAGACATCAGGGGCCAAAAACACAGGTAGATTTGTAGCCAGCACTAGGGGCCTAGTGTGCTGGTATGTCTTTGTCTTTAAAACAAACAAACCTATTTTCTGAGTCTCATCAGGTTTTGTTTCTTGTGCTCTCAGTGGGTTCACAAGAAAATTAATGAAACTGCTATGCAACATTTTTTTTTAATAGTGAAATAAAAAATTGTATTGGGTTAATGGGAGTAATATCCAGTAACACAGAAAATTGACTGGTCCATCACTATCATGGCCACGAGGATGCCAGATTATCAGATTTTTAGTAAAAGAACATAAAAGAAAACACAAGTGAAAAGAGAATATAGACAAAATGCAGAGCAGGAAGTCATGTCAGGCTGGGCATGTCACCACTGCCAGGCTTCAAAGGTCTTACTGTTCTGTATTTTGTAACTTCTACTATCTTTATTTTTCTAGGCTCTTTTTTTTGTTTTCTCTCTAACAGGGAACAATGAGTCTTTCAATTTTGTCCCTACATTAAATTCTTCTGACCTTATCTCACTCTTCAGCATGTCCTATGACTGATGCAAGAATCGAGTGGAATCAATCTTTGCCATGCCATTGGGAGATGCAAGGGCCTGCAAACCACTCAGTGCAAATTACTATTGAGAAATATTTCATGAATGGTGATTGCAGCATGAATTTCATTGCACTTTATGACTCACTTGTGCCTGCAAAAGAGAAGCAAATCACAAGGTAAGGAGCGGTAAGTCATTGGCTGGCAAATCTACCTCACAAAATCTAGACATTGGTAGTAGGGTGTGGAATTGGGAATTCGAAACGATAGAATCAAAATGTGTAAATGAGTTGATTTTCCCATTTTCTAGACTGTTCCATATTTGTGAAGGTCTTGAGCAGATTCACTGGTCACACTAAATGCAAAGAGTTCATTGTTCAGCAATAATATTCCTTACTTAATGCACACTAAAAGGCAATGGGCCAACACTTGTCACCAGTGGTGAGCCACACATGCTCATCACAAATCTATATGGTGAGCACATGGTTATCCTTTTGTAAATTCCCAATTGTCATCCTAAAGTTTTGCAACCCTCAAAGATGAAGCTCTGGACAGTGGCAGAACATTGTTTTTTAATGCATTCACATGGGTGTGGAGTTAGGATTTTGTGGTAGTTTTAGGGGTAGCACAATGAAACAGCTGGTCAAAACATTGACTGAAGGCTAAGCTACGTACCTTACTCCTCTCCACTTGTTAAGCTGGCTGGCAAACATTAAAAAGTATTGATGATTCTGACTGAATCCCAAGTCCAGAAACACACAAAAACAAGTAAAAGTCAATAAACATTTAATTCTAAATACAGTAAAACCCCTGTATTCTGGAATTCAAGCAACTGGCAAAAAAATTGCGGAAAACAAATAGGATATTTAAAATTGGTGCACCTTGCCATTTGTACGCCAATCATACAACACGCAATCTAAAGGAACCGGAAAATTCACTTATCTGGCATCTACCAATCCCCATAAGGTGCTGGATACCATGGATTTTTTACTGTAGTTGTAAAATTTAAATATTTCAGATTTTTTAAAGCAATTATAATATTTACCTCTAGCTAATATAATCTGTTCAATGGTCAGATTCCCCAGTCTGTGAAATTGTTGCAAGTTTTCACACCATTGCTGAATTAACAGAGTTCTGTTGGGAAATCACTGGCAAAGACTAGCTTTCAAGTTCAAGACCAGCATCATCTGGGAAAGTTGAACCCAGGGGGCTTCTTTAATGGGGAAACACCCATTGACCCACCGATTTGTCACATTTAATGGAAGTCAGAAGGAGACGGCATCACCAAAAGAAATGACTGGAAGAACTAATAGAAAGTTTATTGGAATGTGGAAGATTATAAGAACTGCTAAACATGTTTTCTTCATGCAAAGTATATGGCTGGCACAAGGTTTGTCAGATACCTGTATGTTGATTGCAAAGGCAAGATTTTTTAAGATAAAATTAAAAAAATAAATCGTATTTTGCTGATGGCTAATACTTTTTGCAATGATGTAAGTACATGATAAGAATTGTTCTGGAACAGTTTGTCTCTAACCCAAAGCAACACTTTCTTTATTAAACAAACTGAATCCCACACAATTTTTAAAACTCCTGAAGTAATGTGGCTGTTTACTTCAGGATTTTATTTTAACCCATTGCGATTTTCATTGTCAGCTGAACTTTCTGTTTTAAATGACAAATTACCAAGTATTTTATGCATTTTAATATACACTTAAAAGTTAGAAAGTCTTATGTTGCAAAACATTATATATTAATTATGATTTTCCACATACATTGTTATAAAATGTTCTTGCATTGATTCATTATTCTTACTGGTTTAAAAAGCTGTGATGTATTGTACCTATTGTAATATTGAGAACCTGTCTAAACCTGTACAGTCCCAGCAATCTAGTGGTAAATGAGGTAAAGCTTGTGGAAATCCTCACCATGTTATATGAGAGGAACATTAGCAACAAGAATGACAAAATACTTTTTTAGATTGTTTCCATTCCCTTCTAAAGCAAGCTTATGTTCTATGAATTTATATACTGGTATGTTTAAGATCCCCTTTAAATTTTATGGACAGAACCCAAAAACACCTACTGGCAGTGTGCAGACTGTGTTCATAGACCATACAGGCATTAACCTGTTGGCTTGTTCAGCTGCAAGTTATTCAGAACTGGATTCAACTAGTTACCCGTTATTTTTTCTACAGAAATTAAAGCAAATATTAAAGCTTACTTTATCAGTGTCACCTGACCTTTTGTATGCCTTTCATTAACCTCCAGATTCAAAATCTGTTCACAATTAGAATTTTTTTTTATCAGTATTGATCAATAAGCGCTTGTCAATAAGCAATCACAGCTGCAGAAACAGCACATTCTCCGAGCTGTAATTCTCTGCTGAATTCTTTGAGATGGTGAGTGACCTGTGCCTTGTATATATAAGGTGTGATTGAAGTGGAGTTTGAGCAGATAGGGATACTAAAATAGACATTCTTCTGTTGGGATTCTGGCACATTTAGTTTAGACCTCTTGATATTAGTCATAGAGGTCGCAGTCAGATGTTTTGCTGCCCTACACTCCACCCCGTAGACTCGCCTCTGAAGAACAGGGAATAGCTTCTAGGTTCTCCATTTATGCTGGACACCCACTTCTAACACTGTATCTGGCAGCTCATTTCACGTACCCATCATATTCCATATATCCATATAAAAAAGATGAGCCCTCAACACTTTCAAATCTTTCCCCTCTGTCCACTGGTTTTAGATACCTCTACATTTTTAGCCTCTCCCTGCTGCAAGCTGAAGGTCCGATGCAGATGCCATAATGCTGGCACTACACTCTATCCTCAATACCTGTGTAATTGTGTCCAACTACTATTATTGATTTCAGCTCTGCCTTCAACAGCAAAGTCCCAAACAACTCATCTCCAAACTCTGAGGCACAGATATTAGCAACCCCCTCTGCAACTGGATCCTCAAATTCCTATCCTACAGACCATAGGCAGTGAAAATTCGTGACAGTACCTCTTCTACAATATTTCTTAACATCAGTGCCCTGCAAGACTGTGTACTCAGCTCTTTACCATTCTCCCCATGCACTCATGACTGTGCGGCCAATCACTGATCTAATTCCATCTACGAGTCACAGGCCAGATGCCAAACAATGATGAGACAGAGTAGAGGAAAGAGATAGAGAGTTTGGTTGCATGGTGTCAGGATAACAACCTCTAACACAATCTCAGCAAAATGGAGGAGCTGGTCATTAATTTCAGGAAACGCAGGAGTACATATCAATGGTGCTGAGGTGGAAATGGTGGAGAGCTACAAGTTCTTACAAGTATCACTAACATCATGGCCTGGTCCAACCATGCCCATGTTACAACCAAGAAAATACATGAAAGACTACTTTAGAAACTTAAGGAAATTTGGCATGTTCCCTAGGTCTCTCATCTACTTGGGTGACAAGGTTAGTGTTGCGGTAAGCACAACACTATTACAGCGGCAGCAACCCAGGTTCGAATCCGGCACTGTCTGTGTTTGTACGTTCTCCCCGGGATCTGCATGGATTTTCCCTGAGTGCTCCAGTTTGCTCCCACCCTCCAAAGCGTACGGGGTTGGAAGGTTAAATGGGTGTAATTGGGCAGCACAGATTTTATGGGCTGGAAGGGCTATATCGATAAAATTTTAAAAATGTTTGTAAGTGCACCATAGAAAGCTTTCTGTCTGATGCACAGAGAATGCTAAATGCAGCTCAGACCATTGTGCAAACCAGTCTTCTCACCATCAACTTCAATCTAAACCTCTTGTCTCGTGTGAAAGAACTCAACCCACCCCATTCATTCTCCACCCTTTTGTTGAGCAGAAGACACATGTGCTTGAAAACATGAACCTCCAGATTAAATGATATTTTCTTTCCTGCTGTTGGATCTGGCAAAAGATGATGCCCTTGCACTGTTTTAAACTATACTTTTCTCTAAACTCTGCAGTATGTTTTTGTACTTTTCTCTGTGTGTTGCACTAATGAACTAATTGTAACGCTACTCCCTGCTGTTTATTTATTTACTTGTTACTATTCCAATGATGTGATGATTTGCCTGGATAGCACACCAAGTGAAGCTTTTTAATGTATCTCAGTGTACTTGCCAATAAACAATTACATTTAATGTTCAAAAAGCAACCCCATTTTTATTGTCAGCTGAGAATGGATTCCTTTTTCTTCATCCAGAATTGGAGAAGAAACTGAGATAGCATGAAAAGAATGAGGTGTCGGTGAAAGTACAACAGAATGAGCAGACAAAACCATTGGTTGTGCTCTTCAAAACAGGTAGAATGGTGTGAATACATGGGTAGCATTGGTGGGGAAGGAGAGACAAAAATCAGCACAATCAATGGCCAGATGTAGAAAATAATGCCGGCGTAGCCGGAGCTGATGTAATGGCAGAGCTGCCACTGGTGAAGACCCAGGAGAGAGGAGAGCGGAGAAACAGCACTTCTTACAGGGTCCTAATGCCGGCAGCTCCCTACAGGCTTTAAATGGCCTGTTAAAGGAGCCAATGTTATTTGTAAGCAAAATCTTGCAACCGCGAGGCCTGTACCCAAGATGGCGGCACCTGTGCTTGGTAGCAGCCACGAGGGTTTGCAGACTCCGGGAGAACAGAGGACTGGAGCAGGGCATCAGAAATGGGGATAACACCCCCCACCCTGTTGAGAAGGAGAAGCATGGGAGTCGACCCTTCAGGACGGTGACCACGGCAGCAGACGAGCGAGGGGCTCAGCAGCTGAAGGAGCCCACAGGACAGTAACCACGACAGCAGACCAGCGAGAGGTTCAGCAGGTGAGGGATCAACATAGGCTGCGGACGACTTACGGTCGGGGTACCTGCATGGGCTGCCGACTGCTGGAGACTGGCTCATGGGAACTACCGGTAGATATCGGAGCCGGGAATCGAGAGGATGCTGACGGCAAGAAGGGCTCCCACGGGGACTCGGGTGCTGAAGACTTCCTTATCATGTTGAAGGTTTGGATCTGGAAGTTTCGATCTACAGCTCAAGTTGCCATTTTATCGGGCAGGGGTCAGTGCGGCTGCGGAGGCTGCGGGAGAGCTGGAGGCGAATCCATGGACACTCGGTGACTCTGAAGGTACTCTCTTTTGCTCCTCTTTATCCTATTGTTAGGGGCACTGGGCTCATGGCGGCTCTTTGTTTGCCTTACGGCAGAAAAAAGTTAAAGTATATCATGTACATTACATTTTTTAATGTATTATTACTTGACAATAAAAGGAACCTTGAGCTTTGTCCATTTCATAAGATTTATTTGTGGAGTTGGCAGGATCACAAAATTTTGGTAAGCTGCCCCTGAAGTATAGTGATAGACAGAGTTACTTGACAAAAAGTAGCACACGAGGGCTTGTATGTGCTCAATAAGATGCGACATGGGCTACATTTATCCCCAAGATATTTCAGTCCATCATGAACAATTTGTAACAGGGTCTTCACAACCATTATGCTGTAGGGCACCAAGCTCTCTTGGGACACATTTAGCAGGTCATGGCTGAAGCACAAGTGGGTATTTATGCATTCTAAACGGGTCTGTGTGGGCTTTGAAATTGACAAGAATGGGCAGAGACTGTACTGGAAAAAGATGGTGAGAGACTTGACCAATGTTATGAGGTTTGTTCTTTTCTTTGAGTGCAAAACAACAAGAGTTCAAGATTATAAATGGATTTTAGTGCCCAAGCACATGATTCTCATAGGGCCAGGAGACAGATAGAACGAGTAATTACGAAAGAAGAATATTACTGTAACATAGCTCTGTGCTTGTTTAATATGATATAAGTAATCTGCATTCACATGACTTCAAAAAGAGTATTGTTGTACAGCAAATACTCCAATATAGGTCTGACCAACGTCCTGTACAGTTGCAATATTACCTAATGACTCCTGAATTCAATCCACCGATTAATAAAGCCCAGCATACCATAGGCCTTTTTAACTGTCTTATCAACCTGTGCAGCGACCTTGAGAGATCCCTTTGTTCCTCTTGCTCCACACTGTAAAAATATCCTACCATTAACTATGTACTCTGCCTTCAGGTTTGACCTACCAAAATGCATCACCTCACACT
>JAVLUD010000136.1:0-11281 GCA_032162045.1 Torpedo suessii
CCCATGAGACAGTGTCCAGCAATCCGCAGACTAGTGTAAGTCCTTTGACATTCAAGTCGCCAGCAGCCCACAGCGTGTGTGGGTTTCTCGCCTGCAAATCGCTAACAGCTCGCCTCCTGTGTGTGTCCTTCAACCGCAGAGCCCCTCGCTGGGCTGCCACCATGGTCAGCGTCCTTTGGGTCTCCTCTGCTTCTCTTTCTCAATGGGGGTATTCTCCCAATTTCTGGTGTCCTGCGTCTGTCTGCTGCCCCTCGTTACCGCTTCCGAACCCAGGCGCTGCCATCTTGGACCCAGACTCCGCGGTCACAGGATTTAAAATAAAACAATGTTGGCTCCTTTAACAGGCCGTTTAAAGCCTGTTCGGAGCCGTCGGCAGTAGGAGTGGGCATTAGAACCCTGCGGTGGAGCGCTGTGACTCCACTCCCTGCACTCCCCGGGTCTACACCAGCAGCGGCGCTGTAAGTTAAATGCACTTTACTGATTTGGAATCTCAAATCGTGAAGAAGTACTTTCAGAGGTTGGTTATGGAACATCAACTCCCTATCTCTGGAAGGGCTTGGACCCAATTCAGTTCACCTATCAACACAACAGGCAGATATCATCTCACTGGCCCTCTGCTCTGTGTTAGATCACCCAGACCACAGGAACATCTGACCAAACTAAAGAATTAAACAAGAGAGTCTGCAGATGCTGGGGTTGAGTGCAATACACAAATGTGCTGGAGAAACTCAGCAGGTCACGAAGCATCCATAGGAAGTAACGGGTAAGCAACATCAGGTATGACAAAGGGCCCAGGGCTGAAACGTTGGTTACCCTTTTCTTCCTATGAATGCTGCGTGTCCTGCTGAGTTTCTCCAGCACATTTGTCTATTGCAGTATTTCTATGCAGTTGTGCTCAAAGTAACCTTTTCAGATTTTGTTGATGGTACATTAAAAATTTTTAACTCCTGCGGTGATGGGATAGTGTTGCGTGAAAATTTACCTCATGATCCATTCATTTGAATCTTGCCAGTCACCTTCCTTGCTGGCATAGGTGGGCAGCGATGCAAAGTGATATGGCTAGCCAACACAAGGTAGGTGGTGAATTCGTTTCTAAGGAAATCTCATGGAGTCTTGTATTATAGAAGGTTTGCAGAACTACTGTTGTATTTCAATGATGTCATCAGTATTCAGCATACATATTTATGGAAGAAATCTACCAGTTTTCGATCAGTGCTGTTGCCAGCAACTCAGTAGGATCAAATTTGGAATAGTGGGATGCTGCTGAGATTCTGCCAAATAAGTGAACTACCTAGTTTTTGGTCTGGAAAGGCTAAAGTTTCCCCTTTTTACATCAGTTTGGAACAGTTAACTTGTGGACTTCATGCTACGCTGCTAAAAACCCCTCTCTTCAGTGACAAACCATAGAAAACAAATCCTTGGTAACAAACTACTTCATTTCCAGATTTAGGTTTGGAAATAAAGTGTTTCCAGACCTAACATTAAATATACTGAAATTTTAAATAACTTTATGATCTGCACCAATTGCTGAATTGGTACTGGTTTCATCAACACCAGGGTAAGTGTTCTGGACCTCACTATACAAAGCAGATTGCAAGGTTCTTTGCACTATTATGTTGAATTGTAGTGATGTTGCATTTTCTTTACTTCACTTCAGTAGAAGAATGCCCTTCCAAAACTATCATCAAAATGTCAGTTTCAAAAATGTTGCTTGTTATCTTTTGTAACATCTATTTAAATAATTTGGAACTTTAAAGAAAAATCTACTTTTCAGCCAACATTGGTATCGTGTGTGACTCAATTAGTAAATTTTCTTGGAATAATTTTACAATATCTATTGTTCATTCATTGTGGTTATCTCCATGCCGTGTGTTGTATTATTGACATTAGGACAGTTATGCCCAACTCGTTGGAAGCAGTTGTAAGGAAATGAACATGGGCAAAGGAAGCTAAGACATTCTACCCTCGTCCAGTGTTTATTCCCTTTCCACTGAAAGAGCTTGGCTTCGATTTGATATTTTCCTTAACTGCTGACTGAGATTGTTGAACGGCACTTATCTTTTTATTCAGGAAATTCTTCAATACAAATTAGCATTTGGAATTGTGGTTTATTTTTGGAGATTAGAATTAGGATAATCTGACATTGTTACTGTACTGACATATTTGTTTTACCATATTATCCAACTACAGCAAGATTCTACTTTTGCATACGTGATTAATTGAGAATGTTCGATGTGTTTAGAGCACTGATTTCATATCTGCACGTTGTTTTTGCACAGAATCTAAATGTTGAGGTAAAAGAAGATGTCACTCACTCCACAGAAATACAACAGTAGCATAGAAATACAACAATAGCACAAAGGGTTGCATGCTTTACGAAGTTCATTTAAACTGTTTTTTTGTCACTTTGAAGGCAGCGTTTTGCCACTTTCCTGAAACAAATAATTCAACCCACAAGGATGTAGAAAAGCAAAGTATTTTCTGTTTGTTTATTTTTGTGTTTGGGTAGAAAGCAAAATTTTTTTGCTTTCTACCCAAATTAGCAGGCGGTTTATTGGTATGATAAACATTGCTTCGAAACAAAATGGATTGCAGCTTTGAGAACCCATTTCCGGGATGTACCTTTGAGGGCTATGTGAATTTTCCATTACAAGGCTGTTCGTCTACATATCACAGCAAATCCTCCATTGAAGTTGGCCTGAGTCATGTACATTCTGGTACTTTATGTCATGGTTAACTTCAATGTGGATCTGCTGATAAAGCAGATTAATGGTAGAAGAGATTAACTGTCTTCTTCATAGCCTTATGGGTTGATTTTGAGTTTGAACAGAAAAAAAAACAATCAGGATTGTTCTGAAATAAAGCCTGAAACAAGTGTGGGCACATTAACTGAAGGAAAAATATCTGCATGGCCCCAATCAACTATTACTGTATTAATCTTCATACTGATATAACTAGAAGTTGTTGGCTGTTCAGTTTGTTGCTATGCATAAGCTTTTTAATACAAGTGCAAAATAGTAATCTGCAGTAACATGAGCTTGACAACTTCATGCCTTTTGAATCTTGAAACCTAGTTCTGACAACTAACTATTGAAGCTGAAATGGTACACTAGTCAATAATATAGAAACAGGGAACAGAAGCGGGCTACCTGGCCCCTTTGAGTCGTTCTGATGATCATCCAAATTTGGTACCCTGATCTAGCTTTCCCTCTGTTTCCCCTGATCCCCCAGCCCAAAGAATAGGATATTTACCCCTCCTTGATTGTATTAAGTGATTTGGCTTCAACTGCTTTCTGTGGTTGAGAATTTCACTGGCAGAAGAAATTTCTTCCCTTATCTCAGTCTTCACTGATGTCCTTTCTCCTGGGACTGCGACCCCTGGCCCTGGACTTCCTGTCAATGGGAACATCCTCCCTAATCTGTCCAATCCTGTGGACTTTTGTAGTAGATTTCTACCAGATACCTCTCAGTCTTCTAATTGCCTAAATAATACATTCTCTTTTCACATCTGTTTCCTGCCATTCCTGTGATTAATCTGATGACCCTTTGGACATCCTCTGACAAGGAGACTAAAACTGCACATGATACGCAAGGGGTGGACTCACCAGTACAATTGAGGCAAGACACTGCTGCTCCTAAAATCCTCTAGCTGTGAAGGTGAATGTACCAACATCTTCCCAAGTGTCTGCATGCTTACCTTCAGCAACTGGTGCTCAAGGACACTCAGGACTCATTGTACCTTCTCCTTTCCTCATCTATCACCGTTTAGATAATCTATTGCCATCAAAGTGGATAAGCTCGCTTCTATCCACATTTTGTTGTATTTTCCCAGTCCTTCATCCTGTCCAAATCAACCTCGGGCTTTCCTGCCACCTACTCAAGGTTCACCCTCCCAGCCTTGCATTTTCAGTAAATCTATGGTTCACTTCTGGACTTTTTGCCCCATGCCACCAAATTAAAATTCAGTCAAAATGATTTCAACAAAATATAAATATGACTTGTGGCAGCTTGGTATTCTATTTTGTTAAGAAAGGTTTTACCATTTTGGTTATTAATTAAAGGAAAATATTAACTTTGGTTAAATTCACACACTTGAGAATAAGGATGAAGTAAATTAAGGAGAATTAAACTAACGGCAACTTTTGCCTTTTTAAGTAAGAAACTTCCCATTGTGCTGAAATAAAAGTGTCACAATTCTTTTTTTTAAAAAATCTGCGAATTCAGAAGTGATTTTCCCTCAATGACCCACCAACGTTGGCACTCAGCGGTGAACCAGCTTGGTTGATTCCAATTGGCCAAGCCATCTCAGTGTTTGCAGTGCGCTTTGGTCAGTGGAATGCTGCTGGTCCCAATTCAGTACACGCTTCCACAAGTGCAAGACTTTCAGGAATGGGAGAGGAGTAGGAGAATTCATAATAATTTCACTGACTATCCAATAAACGTGCAATATTTCTTGTACCATTTTAAATGATAAGCCAATCTTATCATAGCTCGGTGCTACTGCAAATCTTTGTGCTTTGACTGCTTTTTGTGTGATGTGCTCACTCTTATATTTTTACCTATTTAAAAAATATATATAGTAATGCATGTGTGTATGGTTTATTCACTTATTCTATAAAGTTTCTAGCATTCATTTTTCATGTACAGGAAAATGACTGATTAACATCATTTCAAAACAATGTACTGTACTTACTGGATGCAGTCAGATATATAACTAAAATGTGTTTGTTTTAGATGAGAAGTGATCATAAACAATCTTTTAAAACATTTACATCTCTTTCTATGCTCAGTCATTGCACGTTTTCTTCCCTAACCATAATTAAACTGACAGAAGATATTTTTATTTTGTAAAGTTCCCACCAATGCTTTCAAACATTCATCAAAAAGATCGCTTAGAAATTACCCAAACTCAAATTGTGACATGTGTGCTGGAATGCCAAAAATCAGGGATTGGGAATTTAGAATGGTGAAATTTACTACAGGGTTATTTTGATTTTCCTCCTCCGTGTAAAGGATATAGAAACGGACGTGTCTGTGGAATAATTATGCTGACTCCTGTAGGATGACACAATGTAGATCCCATCGGTGGAAGGATGGAAGCAAACCCGGCAGAGAACCAATATCCTGCAGATGTTTAAACATTCTTAAAGCAGCAAAAACATGCAACAAGCATTGAAGACCTTGCATGAGCTTAAAAATGTCCTGGCAACTGTGGTTTTTTTGACTCAACATTTCTGTATTTTCTCACTGGAATTCTGTCCTTTACAGAACTGTAAATGAAATGTTAGCTGTTTTTGCTATGAAATCTGATGTTGATAAGCTGGCAGTAAAGTAACATTTTTACAGTAATCATCGGTGAAATGAAGTTGAAAGGAAAACTGGTAATGAAACTTCATGTGATACCGATAAACTCACAATAAAGTAAGACTACTACAGAATGGCTACAGATCATAATTTGTTGGAACAATACAAAAAACATTAGTATATCAGGCACTGGGTCAATCTCGTGACTATGATATTGAATGTAATCCATCTTAATTTTAGGGAGAGCTGGAAAAACAACTACTTCAGGCCAATCCCATTCTGGAAGCTTTTGGCAATGCAAAGACTGTAAAAAACGACAACTCATCACGCTTTGTAAGTGTTTCATTTTAGGCTTTGACGTTTTATGTGTTGAAGTTTCCATAATTATGCAATAGTAAAAGGATTGGTGAAAAGGTGAATTCGCTTTGTGGTTGACTGTTGTTTCGATTGTCACAGTAATATCCAATTGATAGCAAATACACTGCCAAACTCACAAGTGAAATGAACAGTTTGTGATGTATAGTTGACAGGATCTCCTGCTGGTCCAATTCCATAATGCTTCCAAAATGTTAATGTTATTATACACAAATTATACAGCAGAATAAAATAATAATAACCCAATATCAAAATAGAATGATGGAATAGTTCATGAGGCATTTTCAGAAATGATTAGCATCTCAGTATTGTACATTTATGTTTTGTGTAAAATTTATTCAACCTTTGACTCTGATCAAGAAAGTGTACAATGATGATCTTCAACTTTCTGACTGTTAGAGTGCTATCATTGAGCCATGCCTGAGAAAAGTGATGGTAGCATCTTACAAGGATGTTCCAGACTTTTCGTGAAACATTCTTGCTGATTTGTGGGAATTCCCTAACCCATGGCTTCTACAAATGGAAAGGGGGCATTTGGGAAAGCAGTGAGAACCCTCTCTTTGAGACCACACAGGAAGGGGCCAGTGACGACAGCTGAAGGAGTGCAACACCTTGTCAATTCTGTCCTGCCCCATCGTGGCAAAGTCTGTGTATCCCTCAGGCTACATCCTGCCTTGTCTGAGAGTGGATATAACCTGCTTTAACCTGGTTGTACATAGTCCAGTATCGTCTCTCCTGCCTCAGGTATGGTATCCTCTCCTGCCCTAGGATTGAGTGCTCTGGGAGTGGACATCATGGGGTGTATCTGGTGTGTACATTATGGGGTTTGTCTGAGAGTGGACATTAGAGAATGTGTCTGGGAGTGGACATTATGTGATGTGTCTGGATTGGACATTATGGGATGTGTCTGGGAGTGGACATTATGGGATGTGTCTGGGAGTGGACATTATGGGATGTGTCTGGGAGTGGACATTATGGGATGTTTCTGGGAGTGGACATTATGGGGTGTGTCTGGGAGTGGACATAATGAGATGTGTCTGGGAGTGGACATTATGGAATGTGTCTGGGAGTGGACGTTATGGGATGTGTCTGGGAGTGGACATTATGGGTTGTGTCTAGGAGTGGACATTATTGGTTGTGTCTGGGAGTGGACATTATTGGTTGTGTCTGGGAGTGGACATTATTGGTTGTGTCTGGGAGTGGACATTATGGGATGTGTCTGGGAGTGCACATTATGGGATGGATCCTGGGAGTGGACATTATGGGATGTGTCTGGGAGTGGACATTATGGAATGTCTTGGAGTGGACATTATGGAATTTCTTTGAGTGGACATCTTGGGATGTTTCTGGGAGTGGACATAATGGTGTGTGCCTGGGAGTGGATATTATGGGGTGTGTCTGGAGTCGACATTATGGGATGTGTCTGTGTGTTGATATTATGGGGTGTGTCTGGGAGGGGACATTATGGAATTTGTCTGGGAGTGGACATTATGGGGTGTGTCAGTAGTGGATATTATGGGGTGTGTCTGGAGTGGACATTAAGAGTTGTGTCTGGGAGTGGACATTATTGGGTGCGTCTGGACTGGATATTACGGGGTGTGTCTGTAATGGACATCATGGGATGAGTCTGGGATTGGATATTATGTGATTTGTCTGGGAGTGGACATTATGGGATGTGTCTGGAGTGGACATTATGGGATGGATCCTGGGAGTGGACATTATGGTGTATGTCTGGGAGTGGACATTATTGTGTGTGTCTGGGAATGGACATTATTGGATGTGTCTGAGAGTGAACATTATGGGGTGTGCCTGGGTGTGGACATTATGGGATGGATACTGGGCGTGGATATTATGGGATGTGTCTGTGAGTGTACATTGTGGGATGTTTCTGGGAGTGGACATTATGGGGTATGTCTGGGAGTGGACATTATGGAGTGTGTCTTAGAGTGTACATTATGGGATGTATCTGGGTGAGGACATCATGTGGTATGTCTGGGAGTGGATATTATGGGATGGATCCTGAAAGTGGACATCATTGGATGTGTCTGGGAGTGGACATTGAGGTGTCTTGGAGTGGATATTATGGAATGTGTCTGGGAGTGGACATTATGGTGTGTGTCTGGGAGTGGACATTATGGGGTGTGTCTGGTAGTGGACTTTATGGGATGGTTCCTGGGAGTGGACATTTTTGGATGTGTCTGTGAGAGGACATTATGGGGTGTCTTGGAGTGGACATTATGGGATGTTTCTAGGAGTATTCATAATCGTGTGTGTCTCGGAGTGGATGTTATGGGGTGTGTTCGGGAGTGGACATTATGGTGTGTGTCTGGATTCAACATTATGGGATGTGTCTGTGAGTGGACATTATGGGATATTTCTGTGTGATGATTTTATGGGCTGTGTCTGTGAGGGGACATTATGGAATTTGTCTGGAAGTGGACATTATGGGGTGTGTCTGGAGAGGACATTATGTGTAATGTCTGGGTGTGGACATTATGTGATGTGTCTGGGAGTGGACATTATGGGATTTGTCTGGAAGCGGACATTATGCGGTGTATCTGGAGTGATCATTATGGGGTGTGTCTGGGAGTGGACATTATGGTATGTGTCTAGAGTGGACATTATGTGATGTGTCTGGGAGTGGACATTATGGTGTGTGTCTGGGAGTGGACCTTATGGAATATGTCTGGGAGTGGACATTATGTGGTGTGTCTTGGAGTGGACATTATGGGATGTTTATGGCAGTGCTCATTAGCGGGTGTGTCTGGAGGGGACATTATGGGGTGTGTCTGGAGTGGATATTATGTGGTGTGTCTGGAAGTGGACATTATGGGTGGTGTCTGGAGTGGACATTATTGTGTGTGTTTGGGAATGGACATTATTGGATGTGTCTGAGAATGAACATTATGGGGTGTGTCTGGGTGTGGACTTTATGGGATGGATCCTGGGAGTGGATATTATGGGGTGTGTCTGGGAGTGAACATTATGAGATGTGTCTGGGAGTGGACATTATGGGTTGGATCCTGGGAGCGGACATTATTGGATATGTCTGGGAGTGGACATTATGGGTGGTCATGGAGTGGACAATATGGGATGTGTCTGGGAGTGGACATTATGGTGTGTGTCTGGTATTGGACATTATGTGGTGTGTCTGGGAGTGGATGTTATGGTGTGTGTCTGGGAGTGGACATTATCGGGTGTGTCTGAAGTGGACATTATGGGATGTGTCTGAGTGGAAATTATGGGATGTGTCTGGATGGGATATTATGGGGTGTGTCTGGGAATGAACATTATGAGATGTGTCTGGAAGTGGACATTATTGGGTGTATCTGGAGTGGACATTATGGGGTGTGTCTGGGAGTGGACATTATGGGATGTGTCTGGATGGGATATTATGGTGTGTGTCTGGGTGTGGACATTATGGGGTGTGTCTGGGTGTGGACAGTATGGGTTGGATCCTGGGAGTGGACATAATTCGATGTATCTAGGAGTTGACATTATGGGGTGTCTTGGAGTGGACAATATGGGATGTGTCTGAACTGGACATTATGGGAGGTGTCTGTGAGTCGACATTATGGGGTGTGTCTGGAGTGGACATAATTGGGTGTGTCTGGGAGTGAATATTATGGGATGTGCCTGGAAATGGACATTATGGGGTGTATCTGGAGTGGACATTATGGGGTGTGTCTGGGAGTGGATATTATGTGGTGTCTGGATTGCATATTATGGGGTGTGTCTGGGAGTGAACATTATGAGATGTGTCTGGGAGTGGACATTATGGGGTATAATGGAGTGGACAAAATGGGATGTGTCTGTGAGTGGAAATTATGGGATGTGTCTGGATGGGATATTATGGGGTGTGTCTGGGAGTGAACATTATGAGATGTGTCTGGGAGTGGACATTATTGGGTGTATCTGGAGTGGATATTATGTGCTGTGTCTTGGAGTGGACATTATGTGGTGTGTCTGGGAGTGGATGTTATGGGATGTGTCTGAGAGTGGACATTATGGGTTGTGTCTGAAGTGGACATTATGGGGTGTATCTGGTGTGGACATTATGGGGTGTGTCTGAGAGTGGACATTATGGAATGTGCCTGGGAGATGACATTATGGTTTGTGTCTGGGAGTGAACATTATGGGATGTATCTGTGAGTGGACATTTTTTGGACTGTCTGGGAGTGGACATTATGGGATGGATCCTGGGTGCGGACATAATTCGATGTATCTGGGAGTGGACATTATGGAGTGTCTTGGAGTGGACAATATGGGATGTGTCTGGGAGTGGACATTATGGTGTGTGTCTGTTTGTGGACATTATGTAGTGTGTCTGGTAGTGGATGTTATGAGGTGTGTCTGGGAGTGGACATTATAGGGTGTGTCTAGGAGTGAACATCATGGGGGTGAGCCAATTGTGGCAAAGAGTTGAACAGCATAGAAACAGGCCTTTCGGTCCATCAGCCTATTGAAACTAATCTGATTTAATTGCACTAATCTGCATTCCTCTCTGCCCCAGTCATTCCAGTACCTGTCGAAATGCCTCTTAAATGTTGTTACTGTTCCTGCCTCCACCATCTTCCTCTGACTGCTCAGTTTCAGATACTAAATATTGTATGTGTGAAAAATGTACCCTTAGAACTATTCTCCTCCCTATCTCCTTAAACCTATACCCTCTGCTTTTACACACCCCTATTCTGGCAAATAGACTCTGGCAATCTACCCTTTCTATATCTCTCATAATTTTGAGTACCTCTATCTTGTCACCTCTTCGCCTCCTTTGCTCCATGGAAAACAGACCCAGCCTATCCAATCTGTCCTTATAACCCCAGCCCTCCAATCCATCAAGCTTCAGTGTGCAGAGTATGTTTGGCCCTGCATCTGTTTGGAGGCTTGTCTCTAAGTCATCATTAACTCAGCCAGTGAACTCAATGAGAGAATGAACCTTGCACTTAACATCTACAAAACAATGGTCCACTTTTAATCAGCCACTACTGTCCAAAATGGCCCTCGAACAACAAAGGTCCACAACAGACTCTGGAAAACATTGTCTTTTTCCCATATCTCAGCTAAAAATACCATCAGCTACAGTATGCCAGTATAGCCTTTAGCCATCAAACAAAAGGTTTTTGAAATTCAAAACTTTAAACCAGTGGTTCTAAACCCTTTATTTTCCACTCACATACCACTTTGTAATCCCATACCAACCACAGAGCACATATGGCATCCTATGCTTTAAAACTATCACAATGCTCGTGGTGCATTGGGCAGCTGTGATCCCTGTTCACATATACCCCTCTTAGACATGGACTATCTGTAGCAGGCACCTCAAAGCACTAGAGTTTCCTTTTCAAAACGCTCCAAATCCATAAGTAAATCAATATCCTCTCCTGGGCTCTCATCCCATTTAATTCCCTAATTACATTCATTTCTTTTCAGATTTCAGAATTCAGATTTATTGTCAGAGTACATACATGACATCGCATGCAATCCTGAGATTCCTTTATCCTGCGGGCGAGGCAGAATTACCCCTAATTGGTAGTGCAAAAAATAAACTGTACACAGCGTAAAACATGTAAACAAACAAAGAACTGTAAACAAACTGACT
>JAVLUD010000137.1:0-11271 GCA_032162045.1 Torpedo suessii
GTGTGTACTCCAAAAGACTTCATCCTTCCTGCTGACCGTCCGCAGTCCAAATGGTCAGTCATGGTCCATAACACTGGGGATTGTATTATGTAAATCCACAACTGCCCTTCTGATTTGTGTGAATATTCTGCCAAAGTTTCAGACTTTCTGGATGAGGCTCAGCTGCACGATATTCGAGATCTGATCTTTTTTCACTAAATTATAAATTCTCTGATCAGCAATGATCTGTTTTGTTGAGGCATGCTTTGTGTACTAAGGACATCTGTGTTATAACTGACATCATTTAACCACTCATGAGAATAAAATACAAGCTACTGACAAGGGTCAAGTGGCCCATCTTCACTTATAAGGCTGATCTATTTGCATAATTTTTGCTTGTATTCAATTGGATATTTAATGTATAACCAACATTTGGAGAATTGCTTTCAAATACATTTAAATTTTCAAATTCTCAGTTCAAAAGATTAGTCAGTAGCACGGGACAGATGGAAACCAGACATAAATACCATTGGAATAGAGAGTTATTATAAATGAAGCACAAGAAAAATAAGCATTCTTTTCTTGAAGTTCATAGGAGTCTAAAGCCAAGGGTGAGACTTAATATTTGAAATATTTCCATTTCATATACAGAATCATTCCGGTAACAAAGTGGCTGTTCATTTAAAAGTACAGAATTATATTCTTTATGTACATACCTGTCAAAATAATTTTAATGAAATATTATCTGTCTCTAATATTGCACCAACGTAGTTTCTGAACTTTTGTGGATGAAATGGAGCAGGGGACTAAGCATGCAGCCTTGAGGTTCTCTGATGTGGCCAATCTGCTCCAATTGGGGTCTGCCAATGAGGAAGCTGAGGATCCAGTTGCGAAGGGAAAAATGGAGGCCCAGATCCCCGAGTCTAATTATTACTTTTACTGCTATGATGGTGTTTAACACTGAGCTGTAGTTACTGAACAAGGTTTTCTTGTGAACCAGACTATACAGGAAAAAATGCGATATATGGGGAATATGTAAATTGGGCAGAAACAGATAGTGATTAAGAGTCACCTGGTATTAACTGTGCAAAAGTAACATGTCACCTCCGATTTCAACAAAGATTTTGTATCTGTGTTCATGGTAGAAGACACCAAAAAAAAATTATCCTCCTCGGTCAGGAGGATGAGTGAATGAGGAAATTAAAACAATAATTTTCAGTTAAGAACAGGTATTTCACAAAGTATCTGGAGAACAGCTTCTCCTCAACGTGATGGCCTACCACTGAGGGCGTTAAAAAAAGTGGCAAAAAGTTAGTGAATACATTGGTTGTGACCTTAAATCCTGCTAAATTCCAGGAAGGTCACAGCAGATCGAAGAACCACAAATGTAGCAAACCAAGTCAAGAAACAAGAGAAACAGAAAGCAGAAAACCGTACATCAGTTAACCAGACATCACACATTGGGAAAATATTGAAATATGATATTAATGATTTGTTAACATGACCTTCAGAAAATCACAATACTGGTACACAGAGCCAACTTGTAACAACTATTTGAAGATGTAACCAGGAGAACAGATAAAAAAAACTGCAGATGTAGTTTCTTTGCTTTTTCTTGAAGGGTATTCACTGAGGTGTCATGTAATAGGTTAATGAATAAGATGAGAACTCAGCATCGTGATATTGTATTAGCGTGGACGGTGGTTTGGTTAACAAATGGAAAATAAATGGTTCCTCTTCATATTGACAAGGGGAGCACAGTATTCCAATGTTTTTCTCAACTATTTACATTGTACATTAATGACCTAAATGCAGGGACAGTGCACTGCAACCAAATTTGCTGATTATGCTAAGCTTGGTAAAGAACAAGCAATAAAACTGATGCCGAGTTTGGAAAGGGAAACACAGTAGATAGGTTGAAATATTAGGAGAGAGTTTGGTAAATGGAGAATAGCGCGATGAAATGTTAAATCATGTATTTTGATAGAAGACTGGAAGAGCAGAACATAGCTGAAATAGAAACAATAAAAGGCTGCATTTAAATCTGAAATTAAATGATTATTTAGATGATACATTTTTTAAGGATAATGAGAAACAAGCAAAAGGGGAACCGAGACCATGATTCAATCAGCCATCATTTTACTGAATGGCAGCACTTGCTCAAGCTATGATCAATTCCTGACAATATTTCTAATGTTCTTATGTTCCTTGGAATTTTTAAGTTTTATTGCTACATTTTCAGATTGTCATTATTAAATGTGTCACATAAAGTAAAATCCTACAGTCAAGAGAATGAGTACCCTTTAAACTCAGTGACAGTTGTCAATAACGGCCAATCAATTGTTCCTCCTATAAATTAGCAATTATTTGGGCGGCACAGTTATCTTAGGGGTGGCACATTTACGTTTAGTGTAGCAGTTAGCATAATGCTATTACAGCGCCAGCGACCCGGATTCTGTCAAGAGTTTATACGTTCTTTCCGTGTCTGTGTTAGTATAGTTTAATATACAAAAGTGCTGGAGAAATTCAACAGGTCACGCAGCATTCTTTATGGCAAAAATACAACCAATGTTTCGGACCTGAGCCCTTTGTCAAGGTATGAGCAAAGAGTCAGCACTCGCCTGAATAAAAAGATGGGGGAAGAGGCAGGGGAAGTAGCACAGGGTCACAGGCAAGAGGTCATAGATGATTATGGGTGGGAAAGCAGAAGAGAAAGAAGTGATGGGGAGGGAATAGGTCTCTGAATGGCGAGGGAAGGGGGTGTAGAGCTAGAGGAAAGTAGACAGAGGGATAGAGAAAGAGAGAGAGACAGGGGAGGGGCCTGACGGAAACTGGAGAAGTCGATGTTAATGACATCTGGTTGGAGAGTGCCGAGGTGTTCTTCCTCCAATTTGCGGGTGGCCTCGTTTTGGCAGTACATGAGGCCATGGGAGTGGAGTGTGGAATTTAAATGGTTAGCCACTGGGAGGTCCCCACTATTGCAGCAGAGAGAAGGTGCTCAACGAAACAATCTCCCAGTCTGTGTCTAGTCTCTCCAATGTTGAGGAGACCACAATGGGAGCACCGGATGCAGTAAATGACCCCTTCAGATTCACAAGTGAAGTATTGCTTCACTTAGAAAGACTCTTCAGAGCACCAAATAGTGGTGAGGGAGGAGATGTGGGCACAAGTGTTGAATTTCATGCAGTCACGGGGTAGGTACCAAGGGAGTGATTAGTGGGAAGGGATGAGTGGACGGGGAGGAGAGAGGAAGATGTGTCTGGTAGTGAGATCATATTGCAGCTGGTGGAAATTCCAAGGATAATATGTCAGATGCGGAGGTTGGTGGGGTGGTAGGCGAGGACAAGTGGAATCCTGTCCTTACATCTAGGGGTGGAGGGGTCCAGGGTAGATGTTCAGGAATTAGAGGAGATGTGGGTAAGGGTGCTCATACCTTGATGAAAGGCTCAGGCTTGAAACACTGATTATGTATCTTTGCCAAAAAGAACACTGCGTGACCTGCTGAATTTCTCCAGCACTTTGGTGTATTAAACTACAATAACAGCATCTGAAGACTTTCTTGTTTAACTCTTTAGATTATAAATTGTTTTATATAGATTTGTTTATTTCAATGCCTTTTAATCCTCTTTTATTCGGCTATATTTCTCTCCTCTTTATTTGTCTGTTCCTGATCTGCTGTTGAACTTATCCAATATCATCCTTTTTTGTCGTCCCTTTGTTCTCACCAAAATCTTATTGATGAGGAAGATGTATGGTGGTCTTTGCAAACCCACCCTCAGTTTTCACTCCAGCAACCTGAAAGTCTCACTAACAACATTAGGATCATGAAGTGGGATAGCACAGAAACAATCCCATTGGCCCAACTCCATGTTGTCCAAGTTGCCCATCTGTCTTTTTCCTTTTGTCTGTCCTTGCCTCGTATCCCTGAAACCCATTCCTATGCATAGATCTGTCCAAATGTCTTGTAAATGGAATAATTGTACCTGACTCTACCACTCTTCCTCTGGCAGCTCATTTCCAATTGGACTTCTCTCTGAGCCAAAATGAACACCATGAATTTATCTGAATTAAATTCCATCTGCTGTTCCTCAGCCCAATGACTCAGTTGATCGTTGATCTGAGATTACCTTCCTCATTGATCACTATACCACCACTTTTAGTATCGTGCTTAAAATAACTAACTATGCCACCACTTTTAGTATCATCCAAGTCCTTAATATAAATAACAATAAACCCAGCACCAATTCCTGAGTACACCATTTGTCACAAATTTCCTGTCTGAAAAGCAATCCTCCACTATTACCTTGTGCCTCCTATCACTAAGCCAATTTTGTATTCAATAGGCTAGCTCATCCTGGATCGCATGTGATCTTACCATCCAAACCAGCCTACCATGCAGGACCTTGCCAAATGCCTTGATAAAATCCATGTAGACTTATCCTTATCTTACCCTATTGCCCTATCCTTATCAATCTTCTTGATCAGCTCAAAAACCTAATCAAATTCGTGAGGCATAATCTCCCATACACAAACCCATGCTGCCAACCCCTAATTAGTCCTTGCCTTACCAAATACTGATAGATCCTGCCTTTCAGAATTCCCTCCAATAACTTACCACACTGCAGTTCCTGGGCTCTTTCTTGCAGCCTTTCTTAGATAAAGGTACAACATTAGCCACCATCCATCCTGTGGCAAATAAGGATACAAATATCTTGCAAGGGCTCCATGATTTCTGCCCTAGTTTCCCACATTGTCATACAATACACTTGATCAGACCCCAGATATTTAGCTACAATTATGCATTTTAAAACCATTTCTTCTGTAGTATGCACTTTCTTTAAGACATCATGACTAACTTACGCAATCTCCCGAGGATCCATGTCTTTCTTCGTGCTAAAAATAGATGAAAAATATCCATTTAGGACCTTACTCATTTCTTGTGGCTCCACACAGGAAACCTTATTGATTTTTGATGGGACCTATGCTTTCCATAGTTGCTCCTTTGCCCTTAATAATCCAGTACAGTCTCTTTGTATTCCCCTTAACCTTATCTGCCAAAGTTATCCCAAGTCCCCTCTTTGCCTTCCTTATTTATCTATGAAGTGAACTCGTACATCCCTTATACTCCTCAAGGGATTCACTTTATCCCATTGCTGTCCATACCTGAACTATGCCTCCTTCTTTTTCATGGCTAGAGATTCAATATCTCTGGTCATCCAGGCTTCCATAATTCTGCCATTTACTCTAACAGGAAAATGCTCTCCTTGAACACTCCTTATCTCTCTATTAAAAGTCTCCCACTTCCCAGACAACCGTTTACCTGCAAACAGCCTCTTCTACGTTACTTTCTAATTCCATCAAAATGAGCCTTGCCCCAGGTTAGGACTAAACTGTGGATCAGTCTTATGTTTTTCAATAACTATTTGAAAATTAATAGATTTATGGTCACAGGTTCCAAAGTACTCCCCTTCTAACACCACAACCACTTGCCGTGACTCATTTCCCAAGAGCTTCTCTGGGCAAACAATCTAAATATTGTTTGGAAAAACTTTCCTGGATTCGTCACTAAATCCTACACTTCAACAAAATGTAGGTCACTGAGTTGTGTTCCTAGAAGTTTTTCAAAAGAGCAAGATATTGAGATGGGTGGTAGGAGGAGATTTCAGATATGCAGTAAAACCCTGGTATCCGAAATTCAAGCAACCGGCAAAATAAATTGAGGAAAATAAATTTTAAAAATTGAAAGAAGTAATAATAAATTAATTGGTAAAATACATATGTTTAAAATTGTAAAGTAAATGTTCTCTGAAGTAATACACAAACTTATAGTGAAGATGGTAGCAAATATTTAGCCAGTGGAGTGCCTTGGTCCTGCTTTGCTCGTAGCAGCTGTTTGAATAAAGTTGTGTGAAACAGCAATGGCGTCGCCCAGGATGAAGAGATGGTTGATGCCGTTCGCTTTTGGTGCAACTCTCTTAAAGTGTTTCCATATCCCTGCATAGTAATAATTGCCCCGATCAGAGGCTTTGACTGTAAACTTGGTGGAGGGTGGGTTAATTATCTATAATGTTATTGTTTTTCTTTTGAGCGCCTCCTTGAAGTGGGTGGAACCTGCAGATGCAACAACAGTTAAATGTTTTCAAAAAATGAGACTGAAAATAAAGTAAAATGCTTAAGGTTTATGTATTCATGCAAGTGAAGTTTGTTCAATGTAAGTACAGTATTTTTGTCTTTTAAACTGTTTGTTCTTAATGCAGGTGTATTAGTTGGGCATTGTAAGTGTAAGTCTCAAGTAACCGCAAAATACACTGATCCAGCATGTACCAATCCCCATAGGTGCCGGATACCAGGGGTTTTACTGTATATGAGACTCTTAAACCTGTTCTAACATTGTAACGTCATGAGATCTGTGTTCTCAAGACCTAACCTACTGCAGCCCAAATTATAATTACTTCTCTTTTCCCAAACTGCTCTGTCTTGTATTAAAAATATATTTAATTCTTACCTCTTTGACCAAGCTTTTGTGCTTATTTCATAATACAATAAAATCCCCGTTGTCCGGAATTCAAGCAACCGGCAGCTTCAAGCAACTGGCAAAAAATATTTCAGAAAATAAATAGGTAATAAATACGAAAGTTTAAAATAGGAGCACCCTAGTGGTTAGTTTGCCAATCACGCAACACGCAATCTCAAGCAACAGGCCAATTCACTTATTCAGCATCTACCAATCCCCATAGGTGCCGGATACCGCGGGTTTTTCTGTATCTCTTTTTACAAGTTGTGTGGTATTACTCTATTTAACATTAAGATGCTGTAATGAAAGTAGCTTCTACAGAACATGTTGCTTTGGGTCTAATCTTACTCTTCAGAACTGAGAAGCAGCAGTCTGTGATCTTTCATTATCCTGCAACTAAAATCTCAGAAGAAATAGAACTAGCCTGGATCCTTGAGTTGTCTTTGATTAAGCATAATGATTTTGTCAATTGAAGTTCTAACTGAAACATCTAGGCTATTTCTCTTCAGGGTCACTTCATCTGTTTTCGCTTTACAAATCATTCAATGAGGTCACAAATGACTTGTGTGAAAGCAGCCAATACAAGATTGCAATGTTAGTCATTCTTGTTTCAAGTATTATAGTATTTACATAAAAGTGAATAAATCCATGGAATCATATGACAGAGGATATCACTTGACCCATCATTGAAAGAGGTGTCAATTACTTTCACTCTCCCTATCTTTTCTCTTATTATTTCTTTTTTTTTAAGCTATTCACCATGTTTTCTTTTGAAATTACCATTACCCATCCAGTCCAGTGAATGAAAATATCTAAAAACAACAAGCTTGACGAAAATCACTCCTATGTTTGGCAGCTCAGTCACCATTCTTGGGATTTAATCCTTCCACCATTGGCCCACTGTGGCCATGGTCTGAACCATCTAAAAAAATGCACTGGAGTTATTCACCTAAACTATCCCGACCTGCCCCCTGGTCAACGAGTCATATCCCCCTATACTCTCGTCAACTCCTTTCAAAGCTATCACTCTCTCGCACACAGTGGTCATTTAACGTACAAACCCACATGCTTCTGGGATGTGGGAGGAAGCCAGAGCATCCAGAGGAAAGGCACATGGTCACAGGAAGAATGGGCGGCACGGTTAGCGCAATGCTGTTACAGTGGCACCATTCGGGACCTGCGTTCAAATCCTGCGCTGTCAGCAAGGAGTTTGTACGTTCTCCCCGTGTCTGCCTGGGTTTTCCCTGGTGGCTCCGGTTTCTTCCCACCGTTCAAAACCTACCGGGGGTTGTAGGTTGGGTGTAATTGGGTGGCATAGGCTTGTGGACCAAAATAACCTGTTACTGTGCTATGTCTAAATTCACACCAACAGCACCCAAGGTCTGGATTGAACTCTGTTCACTGGAGCTGTGAAGCAGTGACTTTACTAGTTGCACCAATATGCTATCTACAGCCTAAAATAAAAGGACAGTGGGCATGCAGATGACCCTACAGAGGGTGATCCTGGGGTCATTAAACATAGAGTCAGAGAGTTCTACGGCACAGTGCTGGACCTGGCGAGTTCCTCCAGCATTTTTGTGTTTGTAATAGCTTAACTATATCTTTCCGATAAAATAAACGGAATCACTTGCGTCTTTTTCTTTGCATTTAATGTTTGACCACTTTAATAGAAGCAACTTCAATATAAATATTTATTGTCGCTCTCATGTTGCTTTAGTTCATGACAATCTACCATACATAATATTTTCATAATTATAGACTTGATAATTTCTCTCTCCATGGCACCAGAGAGGCAGCATCCACAACATAAAAAGATTATCCAAAAGTTTCTCATTAATGAAATGTCAGAAATGTAAACATGGGTGGAGCACATCATACATACTGTAATTTGGAAATATATCACCATCTTTTCATTGCAGCTTAGTCAAAATTCTATCTAATAGCATTGTTGGAGTGCCTTCATCAAAGGGAGTGCAGTAGTTCAAAAATCAAGAACCTGGATCATGATCGCCACCTCCACAAAATCACTTCAAGATGGACAATAATAATGTCCAGTGAGGCCTTGATCTTTTTTTTTAAAAAAGCGCAATGCCAAATCAATCAGTTTCTCCATATTTCCCATCTTCTCCTTGTTCAAGGTTATTATTGCATTGAAAACCTTTTTATCTTTTGTGAACCTTTGTTAAATCTTCCTTTGCAATATTAGTTTCAATCGTCTCTCCTAAAACTAGATCAATAACCTGAAACCATTTGAATAAATCTCCTCATCCTCTCCAATGTACTATCATGATTCCTACAGCGTGGGGTCCAGACAGGCACATATTTTCTCCAGCTGAGTTTCATTCAGAGATTTGGACACATTCAATGAAATACCCTTCCTTTTGCACTTCATATCTGAATTCATGAACCACAGGATACTATTTGCTTCTCAAACAGCCTGCCACAGTCAAAGAATCCTGTATGTACCTGCAGGATTTTTTGTTCCTCAACTCACTTTATAGCTGTCCTATTTCATTTATATTAACTATTCTCATTCTTCCATCAAAATACATATTCTGCAGATTCTTTCCTCTATCATATTTCCTGTCCAATCTTTTTGTCTAATTCACCAACCTGTCCCCTGAAGTACTAAGCACTCTTCAATATTGCTTTCTTTTCTGCTAGTTACAAAGTTTGAAATTATACAAGATATTTTATTGTACAACATATCAAAACTACTTTTGGGAGATGGTGCAGTACGGTTGGTGAAAAAAACCATTGTTAAACACCAGTTTCTGCTGTTCGCTTTTTAGCTAGTTTTCTATCCATGCTGTCACTGCTTCATAATTAATTCCACCTTCAATTCCCCAACAAGTCCATTAGCTTCTTTTTATCAGATACCATAGAGAATCTATCTAGTACTCTATTAAAGAACCTAATGAAGTTGGCCAGGCAATGGATGAATTCTAATAATTTCTAGTTTTGAGATGTGCATCCATTTTTAAATGGAGTAGAAAGGAAGGATTGTGCCAAGTTAGATAATAAATGAAGAAGTATTTGGAAGAACTAGCCTATTGCTTATTGTTCTGGAGTTGCTGATGGTGTTGGGACACAGAGATGAGAATCTGACAGATTTTAATAGCTTCAATTAAGTGCAGCATCTTTCCAGCTCAGCAGGTTTATAATCTAGCTTCTATATCACAATGATTTATAGAGCAATTTTCTCCAAAACTTTCGAACTGGATCTTCCCAAAATAGGTACTTTCAATTTAAATCAATCCAGCATTGTTGAAATATTCCATTTTAAGATTTTTTTTAATCTAGACAATTGTTTAATCTTTCTTTAATTTACTGAAAATAATGATCTTTGAGGTAATTAAATTAGCTTGAAGATTCCATGAGTGCTTATATCTGTCCCAGAACCAGAACTAGAGTGTTAACTTTATAAAGTTAAATAAACTTAAAATCCTGCAAAACAAAGGAAACAGATATAATTGAGTTCAATTTGCAACTTTGGGACGTAGAAGAGCTCTTCAATCTAAGTTTCAACTCTTGTCAGTCTCCATGCAGTGAACTGCCTCATGGTTTGATGGTTAGGTTAAATATTGGAAACTAGCTCCAGTATGAGAGAATTTTGGGAGCTATGCATGTTTAATTGGTTTTATTATTATCCTCTGATATCCGTGTGTTACTTTGTAGCACGTGCTGTTTTGAAACCATAATTACTTTTCACATATTTTTCATATTTCTTTGCAACATAGAACAAGGCCATTTGAACCAATGTTTCTCAGAACATTGCTATCAGCCCCATTCCCCCACTTGCCTCCTTATAATAAATTTCTCTCACACCCTTTCCATCAATTTTTCCTGATATTCCTGTCACTCATGCAGATAGGTGCAGTTTACAGTTCCACGTCAACATACCAGAATGTCTTTTGGATGTAGGAGGAAACTAGAGGACCTGAGGGAATCCTACGTGGTTGCAGAGAGAAGGAGAAAACTCCATGCAGACAGTATGAGGGTTCAGGATCAAACCTGAACCACTGACGCTGAATGCCGTTGAATATTTGTGTGATATTAACACAGGTAACAGCTGGAATAGGTTTACAGCTGAGAGCTGACCATTGATTTCATTAGCAGTTTTGTCCTTTGAAACGTTATGCTTCAGCTAATACCATTGCCATTTAAAATAGATGAAGAGTTGGAAAGTCTGTTGATTAAGGAACAGTTTTACTTAAGATTATCAAATTGTGATTGATTTCTTTTGATTATTGCTGTAATCTCCAGAATTCTTTGAAGTTGCTCAGATTATGAGCAGTGGTGTGGAAGAAATGAAAAGATACTACCCAATTTCAAAGCCTTTGGGCAAAACACTTGGTTTTACATTTAATTGTCAACTGCATTGAAAAATATCAGATCAGAGAGAAAGTATGTAGAGGATATAACACAGGAAATATAGAACATGACAAGATTTTGAAGAGGGAAGGAGGTGAGAAGAAAGAAGTTCAGAGGAACTCTCAGCAGGAAGCCTCATTCATCAGGGTGTTCAGAGTGCATTTTTAACCAAAGCTTAATGAGTAACCTGTGAAATGTTTGTGCTTCAGTAAGGACATCCTCACTGAAATATGCCAACTTCAGTCATCATAAATATATTTTCAAAGCTGTTGTTGAACATGGCAATGAACTTTTATTACGTTAAGAGTTGAAGGTAATTGCAACATCTAGAAGTTTGCAATGAACTATTGCTTAATGAAGATCATTATATTTCAAGTCATCTTGTCAGAGAACATTAAGTGGAG
>JAVLUD010000138.1:0-11250 GCA_032162045.1 Torpedo suessii
TTTGCTACATAAAAGACACTGTTTGACCTGCTGAGTTTCTCCAGCATTTGTGTTTTTTTACTTCAACCACGGTGTCTCCAGATTTTCGTGATTTACTACTATAAAGTAAAGATTTGTTTTGTGTGGGTTCTTTGGCACTACAAACGGTCACCATCACAGCAGTGAACTCTCAAACTAAAAGCAAAAATAATCATTCTGGAAATCTTAAATCAACACTCAAAATGCTGGAAATACTCAGCAAGTCAGGCAGCATCTCTTCAAATGTTCCCTGGCTGGCTGTTTGTTTTCTGGGTTCATTAGAGATTATATCCTTGGGGTAGTAAATTAGACGTCAAGAGAAAGATTCCAAAAAGTGGCTTTAAACTTGGGTCCAATTTCCAATTATTTCCACTGCTTTGATGTGGAAATTGGAAATGTATGGAAATCCAGAAGAATATGGATAAGCTATCTATAAACACAAATCATACCCTATACAATGTACCGCAAAAGGATAGAATGTGGTACCTGATTGAGACACAGCAATCTCCCACAATCAGTATTGGACCAAATGCTGCAGTGACAGTTATTGCTGCTGCAAAGGTATTGGCCAGGAAGAGACAAAGGAGCTGGCTATATTATTTCAGAGTCGGTGACCTTTGATTGGCTGCAAAGCAAGTGGTAAAGAGGACACTGGGGTGTGCAGTGGAGCACACTCAGGATGTGCCAGAGGGGAAAAGGACGTGGTAGATGGAGATTAATGGGTGAAGAGGCAACAGTAGAGCAGAATATTGTTTCAATGGAGTAAGGCACTTTGCTGAAAATCATAAACTGACTGTTGTGATGCAGGTATTCAGAGAGATCACGGTGAAACTCCAGAAGTTAGAGTTCAAGAGACAAGTGGGAAGGACCAGAGGGGATGAGGGAGACAAGTGGGGACAACAGCCTTGGTTGAAGAGGTTGACCGATGAGCAAGCAGACTGCATCTCCAGCTCACCTCGGTGGTGCACAGGGCAGCGCAAGAGACCCAGGTTCAGACTGTGTGGAGAGTGCATGCTTTCCATGTGTCCGTGTGGGGTTCCTCCGGGTATTCCAAACATTTCCTCCCACATTCCAAAGGGCTAGTGTTCCAGACTCCTACTAAAAACAATGTCCTCAGATCCTCTAAATCTCTTCTCTGCATCTTAAGCCCGTGCCCTCTTTCAGGTTGCCTCCCTCCTCAGCCTCCTTTAGTTGCGGGAAACACATCCTGTGGTATCCAGTTCCTCCTCATTGTGGAGACGTACCACCCCAGGCAACATTCTGGTGAATCTCCTCTGTACCTCTGGTCATTCTCTTATTATAATGGGGAGACCAGGACTGCAGGCGATATTCCAGGACTGGACAAAGCATCTTGTACCATCACCTCCACTCTCGTGTATTCCCTGCCCTGGCTAGTGTAAGTAAGTGTCCTGTCACATTATCTTCATCATTGCGTCTACCTGCGTTGCCAACTTGACTCTGGACTTCAATGTCCATTTGTTTCTCAACGCTACCTTGGACCTTACCATTCATGTTGTGTGTCCTGCCCTTAACTGACTCCCCAAAATGCATCACCTCACACCCATGAAGATTAAATTCCATCTGCCACTGCCCAATTTACCAACTTCAATCAATGTCATTCCGTAGCTGAAGAGTCCCCTCCTCACTGACAGCACCACCGCTAGTTTGTGATGTACCATCCCAACGTGATCCGTGTGGAGTTTGCACGCTCTCCCTGTGACTGCGCGGGTTTCCCTCGGGGGTCTCCAGTTTCCTCCCACGTCCCAAAGACGTGGGTTAACTGAATGCTGTAAATTGGCCCCCAGTGTGTAAGTGGGGGGCAGAATCTGGGGGGAGTGGACAGGATTATGGGGCGACTATAATGGGTGTTTGATGGTTAGCATGGACTCGGTAGGCCTGTGCTGCATCTCTCGCGAACCGTGCATATTTGTTTCCCTTCCTTCAGGGAGGAGTTTTTGGCAGTCCCAGACTGCTCTCACGTACAGAGCACCCATGTGTGCAAACCTCCCGTTTCCTATGTGCACCACAGGCCATTCAATACAAAGTCATCTTGATGAGATCCCAGGAGTGAATGGAATATGATTAAGTCCCAAAGAATAGTGAGCAGCGTGTTTAGTTGGACAGTAAAGAAGGTTATCTAAGGATACAACAGGACCTTGAAGAACTGGCACAGTGTGCCAAGGAATGGCAGATGAAATTTAAATTTAAATTGAGACATACAGTACGGAAACAGGCCCTTCTGGCCCACGAGCCCGTGCCGCCCAATTACACCCAATTAATCTACATCCCCCTGTACGTTTTTGAACGGTGGGAGGAAACCGGAGCACCCGGAGGAAATCCATGCAGACACGGGGGAGAACTCCTTGCAGGCAGTGCCGGATTCGAACCCCGGTCCCGGTCACTGGCGCTTTAACAGCATTGCGCTAATCGTGCCGTACAGGGGAAAACATCTCCTTTAATGGTGTCCCTGTTTTTCCTGTTTCACTGACTGAGACGGGGTATTTTGCTGGCACTGTTTACATTTAACATTTTGTTTTCAAATACCTCCAGTCTCGTCATCCTTAATATTTCTCTCAACTCCCTCCAATCCTCTAACACGCCTCCAAGATCATAGAATCATGTGGTACAGCATGGAAACAGGCCCTTTGGCCCAACGTGTTCATGCTGTTATCAGACTATTGAATGGTCCTCTTATTAGTAAAATGATCCAGCCCTTGTACTGTTTTTAACGATACCTTTTCGCTACGACACTCTGCACTATTGTTTCATTTTGCAAGACCTGTTATAGTCAAGGATAGATTGATGACCGGATATCACGCAAAATAAAGGTTTTCACTCTGCCTTAGTACACGTGGAAACATTTAAATTCAATTGGAGTACCCGAAATACACGTATAATAGTTGATGCCATGTAAGTCGATCCCCCTATTTTTGGCCCTAGCCGCCCGGAGCTCCCAACGCCCCAATTACGGACTCTCACCTAGGCCCAGGCCATCCACCCACTGGAGCTCCCGATGTCCCAACCGCCCGCCCATCCGAGTTCCCAAAGCCCCGGCAACGGACACCACCTGGCCACCTGCCCATCCGATCTCCCGACTCCCTGACCGCGGACTCTCGCCTGTGCCCCGGCCGCCCGTCCCTCCGAGATCCCAACGCCCCGACCGCGGACTGTCACCTGTGCCCTGGCTGCCCACCCATCCGAGCTCCCGACGCCCCGACTGGCGCATCCGAGCTCACGTTGCCCCGACCACAGACACCACCCAGCCGCCCGCCCCTCCGAGATCCGAACGCCACGACCGCAGACTCTCGCCTATGCCCCGGCTACCCACCCATCCAAGCTCATGTTGCCCCGATCACAGACACCACCTGGTCACCCGCCCCTCCGAGATTCCAATGCCCCAACCGCGAACTCTCGTCTAGGCTCTGGCCGCCCGCCAATCCGAGCTCCCGATGCCCTGAACCACGCAAGTACTTACCACAGTCAAAAGTAGTATGCGTGTAATAGTCGATCCCCTAAATTTTACCCTAAAAATTGGTCCACTGAGGCACTGTGCTCACGTTTTGGCAGAATTTTGCTGCAGGCTGGCTGCACGGCTGCATCCGGGCTGGCTGCATCCGAACTGGCTGCACTGCTGCATCCAGATCGGCTGCACTGCTGTGCTATGGGCTGTCTGCACCGCCGCGCTCCAGCCTGGCTGCGCTGCTGCACCTCTGTAGTCTCAGCTCGACGTTTTGCTCTGTTCTCTGCAGCTGCTCCTCGAACACCTAGAGTGCCTGGTATCGCGCCACGAGCGCTCCCTCAGGATGACGGTGGTGAAACGACAGGCCCAGTCTCCCGCTGGCGTCTCCAGTGAGGTCGAGGTGCTCAAGGCCTTGAAGTCGCTCTTCGAACATCATAAAGCTCTAGATGAAAAGGTGACCTCTTGCTTTGTGTTGTCTCTGCCCTCGTTTCTGCGCCTGAACTTGCAGCAGAGAGGAAGGCCATTTGTCCCATCATAGTTGTGCTGGCTCATTGAGAGCATTCCTTTCCCCTGGCAGAAATATCCTTTTTTAATGTTACTGTTGAATATGAAGTAGAACATTTTAATTCAATAACACTTCTGTGTAAAAATGTTCCCCCTCACCACCTGTTCAGTTGTTTCCTCTGGTTACTGCCTCTCCTGCGCCAGAAATCCTTTCTCCTCCTGTTCTGCCAAAACCCTTCATGCTTTTAAAAACTGCCATCAAACCATCCTTTCTACTAACTGCTCCACGCGATCCCACCTCTCCCAGCTGTCAGCCAAGTGCGTCCTGCACTCTAAAATTGTCATAGAGTTGTCAAGTAACTGCCTGATACAAGCCTGTCAGCCCAGTGAGTCCACAGCAACCATAGCCACACTGATCCCACGTTTGCATCGTATCCACCCCAGGAGCACTCGCACTCAGGCAATTGACCCACCAACCCACGCATCGTGGTGCATGGAAGGAAACCGGAGCAACAACCCACATACTCTGTGCCCTGACAATGCAGTGTCCACAATTCAGAATTCAGATTTATTGTCAGTGTACGTACATGACATCACTTACAACCCTGAGATTCTTTTTCCTGCGGGCGAGGCAGAATTTCCACTTATTGGTAGTGCAAAAAAAAACTGCTCTCCGACGGCAGCGTTCCCCGCAGATGTTCTCGATGGTGGGGAGGGTTTTACCTGTGATGTCCAGGGCTTTACGCTCAGGGGTATTGGTGTTCCCATACCAGACCATGATGCAGCCGGTCAGCACACTTTACACCACACCTCTGTAGAAATTTGCCAGGGTTTCCGATGTCATACCCAACACCGGCCACAGAGATCCATCCAAGGGATAAACAGTAGTTGACGATGGCCTGCGTGTAGATCTTGCCTCCACTATTCCCAAGGTTGCAACCTCCTTTGTATTTTGTGCTCTTCAGTTCTCTCGATCCTTGGGATGTTGAGCATTAATTGTGTGATTGGCAGGTTCGGGAGAGGCTGCGAGTTGCTCTGGAAAGGGTTTCGATACTGGAAGAAGAGTTGGAATCAACAGCGCAGGATGTGAGTGCCTGTTATAAAATAACAACAAAATAGTACTGAGTGAGAGGCCATCCCGTCTTCCCAATCACAGGGTCACATAGCACAGAAACAGGCCCTTCATCCCATCTTGTCCATGCTAGCCACCAAGCACCCATCCAATCCCATTTCCCAACACTTGCTCCGTAGCTCTCTCAGCCATGGTGATTCAGTAATCTTCTGGATGCTTCTTCACTGGGAGATCTCACCAACCCGCTTCAGCTTTTGCTCATCATACACTGGTAAACGTGCGATTATAAATTAAAATCTTCCACATATTAAAATTTGGGTTTGATTTGGTGGCCGTAAACGAGCACATCAGCTGGTTGTGAATTGTGCTCGTCTTCCAGGGATGACGGAGCCCAGAGCCTGAATGTTGGTTGGTGCCCTCCACATTCCCCCTCCCATCCAGTGGTTCAGTGACTGCTTGTGTTGGTCACACTGGGGGGGAGTATGTGGCGGCAATGAACTTCCATCATGCAACCCCGTTTCTTTCAGGGGTAGGTGACTGTAAAAGAATTCCACTGCTCCAATGATCAAAATCAGGATCCTCTCCAGGTGGTCTCGTGACTCTGTGGAAATTCCACCAGGCACATCCTGCTTGACGCCCGTCCATGCTGATTTCCTCGTCAGTCCTAATTACCTAGTTCCTCGCCTCCCTTGAAGTACAACAGGAAAATTAGACCAGGAATGGGTGTGTTGGTCAGGCCCAACACAAATGGGTTTGCGTTAATTGGACATGGTCTCAACGTTGGGTGAAACACGATAGACTGCAGACGGGAAGGGCTCAGGCCCGAAACGTCGGCAATATATCTTTGTCTCCTATAGATGCTGAAAAGACCAACTGAGTTCCTCCAGCATTTCGGTGTGTTTACTCTAATTGCATTCAGCCAGCTCCGATGGGAAGGCTACTACTTTGGAACGGTCAACACTGATACCTATAGTAGACATTCCACTCTATGTTCTGTAACAGTAAAAGATTATCAGGTGGACATAAGAAAAGATTCAAGGATGTTTCCAATGACTTCTTTAAAAACAAAAATTCTCATCAACTCACGGGAAACCCTAAAAATTGAGGAATATCAGGATGCTATTGTGAATTTTGAATTTCTTGATTGGGAGCATGTGGGAATCCAATAAAAATGGGGGACGGAACACTCCATCCCCACATTAACCACCCACACACCCTGTCGAACACTTTCTGCCCCTTTTGAGGCAGCATCTAACGTTGTCCTCCTCAACAATTTAATGCTCACACGACAGGAGTTGAAGTAAATCTCTCTCAAACCCAAGGACAGCCTTACAAACACAAGACATTGTTCCAAGGAACTCATAGCATATTGTACAATATTCAGTAAAATAAAAGCAATGAGAAAATGTCTGCTCCCAAAATTGGCAGAGTCCAGACCGCATCACAGTGGAAGCCAGTCTGGTGTCCACTGAATGATTTTAATAATTCTGCTTCAAATCTGCTTTACCACCTCCCACACCCCACTGCCTCAATTGTTAATTTCTTGCCTGTTAAATAACTTTATGTTCTTTTATTGTGTGGGCTACACATCAGTTTCTGTTTCCCACTTTAAAGCTTTACAAGCCTATCTACTCTCCCACGTATGTCTAGTTCTTCCTCCAACTTCCCTTCATTCTCCTGCTTTTTGAATGCTTTTGGCTTCAATTTACTAGTTCTGATCAAGGGTCCCTCCTGAAACCCTAACCTTCCAACCTTATTCAGATGCACACTCAGCCTGAGTGTTTCTGTCTGAATTGCATTGAATTGTTTATTTTCACATCCACCATGATGCAGTGAAAAGCTTTGCTTTGCATGCTATCCCGACAAGTCAACCCATACTTAAATACAGCAGATAGTGCAATAAAGTGCAATGTATAATGTTACAGTAAGCCCAAAAGTTGGAGGGTATAGTATTAGATACAGGATTCAAGATTCCTTTATTGTCATGTAATGCTACAAAAAATATAAGATACACAAAATTTCCTTTTGCCTCCTGTAAGGCAAACAGAGTCCCCATCAGCATTGCCTGGTGCCCCTAATAATAAAAGAAAGAAAAGAAAAAGAGAGTCCTTTCAGACACACTAAGTGTCTGTGGATTCATCCCCCGCAGTCTCTGCAGCCGTACAGAACCCTGTTTGATCCTTTGGTAAACCTGAGCTCCCAGATGTAAACCTCCAATACAATCAGGAAGTTTTCAGCGCCTGAGGCCCCTTCAGGAGCCCTTCTCGAATCCCGGTCCCAATACCTGTTTCCCACGAGCCAGTCTCCAGCAGCCTACAGCCTGTGTGGGTTCTTCAACCACTGAGCCCGCTTCTGGTGTGCTGCCTCGGTTACCTTTTCCATTAGGTTGTCTTCCAAGCTTCTCCTTTTCAGTAGAGTAGGAGGTGTTCTCCTGTTCTGGTGCCCTGTGTCTGATTATCCTTCGTAGTCTTCAACCCCTCATTGTCAGCTGCCAACCATGGGCACAGACAGATCTCCGTAGTTTCCAAGATGTTTTTAAAAAACACCATTGACCTCTTTAACAGGCTGTTTAAAGCATGATTAGCTCCATGCATTAATGATTCCCATACGTGTACAAGTGAAGGCTTCACTTGTAAATCAGAAGTGCCATAAATTAAATAACCAGCTTCTGCAGGAGAGGCGCCCCGAGAGCTGGCTACCAGTGTGGCCCTGACCATTGTCATGTCAAATCTGTAAACATTGTGACAGGATGAAGGAAGAAATAATTTAAAATGTACTATAACTGGACTTTCCACTGACAAATATCATCATTTCGAAAGCTGCATGAGCCTATGAGATTCAGCATTAATTAATCAATGAAGAAGATAAATGCTGACCTGTTGAAAATAAAGCTTCACATTAAGTCGCTGGAAAACATTGGAGCCATCTTTCAGTGAAGGCAGATGTTAATGATGAAATACACTCCTCGACCTAATATACCAGAATGACCTTTGGTCATCTGAGGGAAAGAGAGTTGAAGGATTATGACCTCACGCCTGGCAGAAAGCTTATGGTCTTCTAGGCAGCAGTTATCCCTCCAATCCTTTGCATTAAGGAGACATGGACAACTTATAGAAGGCACTTCACATTTTCCATGATAAAAGGAGGCCATTTAATTTACTAAACCCATGCCAACCCTCAAAGAAATTCCAATTCACCATTTATTTCCCTAACACACATTGTCTCTCACTTGTCCATCAACTTCACCCTGCTTGGGTTCCACTCACCTACGCTTGGGCCAGCCTTGTCAGGGATGGTGGACAGCAGGCTGAAACATTAGGGGCATTTAAGAGAATCTTAGACAGGCACATGAATGAAAGAAAAATAGAGGGTTACGAGGTAGGAAGGGTTTTTTCCTGGTAGGAATATATAGGTCAGCACGACATCGAGAGCCGAAGGACCTGTACTGTGCTATAATGTTCTATTTTCTATGTTCTACGTTCTGTATTCTACCAACCAACACATCCTTTAGATGTGGAGAAAGCCAACAACAGTGGAGTTCAGGATTGAACCTGAGTCACTGGACCTGTGAGGCAACAGGATGAACCATTGCCTCACCTCAAAATGCTGGAGCGAAACCACCAATTATAGCCTTGCATGAAGAGCAATTAGTTGTGAGCATTTTTCTCCCAAGCACAGATTATGCTCAGTCAACTCTAATAGTTGACCTATATCATTCACCCGTCTTACACTAGACTTACAAAAGATGTAGTTTATTTTAAGTTTTCTCATGATAAGAGACCACCAGAAGTTCAGCAGAAAAACATCATGGATTTTCAAAGCCCTCTTGAAAAAATGTATTATAGAAAATAGAACATAGAATATTACAGCACAGTACAGGCCCTTTGGCCCACAACGTGCGGACCTATATACACCAAAAGAAATATATAGGTCATTAAGAAAGAGATTCAGTGATGGCAGTGAGTACCTTTAATCTTTCTACGCAGATATTGTGGACCGATTTATTTTTTTGGCCTTGATTTAATTGCAGAGAGGGTGGAGGTTAAATATAAGGAGGTTTTGTTGCAGTTTTACAAAGTGTAGTGAGGTTTGACCTGGAACAATGCACAAAGTTTTGGTCCCCTTCCCTAAAAAAAATGTAGTAACATTCGAGGCAGGTCAAAGGACATTCACAGGGCTAATTCCTGGGATGAGAGGGTTCTCCTTACAAGAAAGAATAAATAGTTTGACCAATATTACAGTAAAATCCCCGTAATTCGGAATTCAAGCAACCGGCAAAAAAATTGTGGATAATAAATAGTTTTAAAAAATATGAAAGTTTAAAATTGGCGCCCCCCCAAGCAACCGGCAAATTCACTTATTCGGCGTCTATCAATCCCCATAGGTGTTGGATACCAGGGGTTTTATTCTTCTTGGAATTTAAAAGAATGAACGGTGACCTTACTGAAACATACCTGATGAGGCATGACAGGGTAGATGTTAAGATGTTTTCATTGCGAGAGTCTTGAATGAGGAAATATAGTTACAAGATCAGAGGCCAGACTTTTAAAACAGAGGTGCATAGTTTTTTTGAAGAAGGTGTTGCCAGAATCGGACTGCTTGAGTTAAAAGGAGGGACTGGATGGGCTGAGACTGTTTTCCTCAGTGTATCGGAGGCTGAGGGGTGACCTTATAGAGGTATATAAAGTCATGAGAGGCATACATAAGGTGAATGGTCACAGTATTTTTTGCAGGTTTGAAGTCTCTAAAACTAGAGGGCAGAAGTTTAAGGAAAGAGAGAACGGACTGAAAAGGGACCCTAGGGACAATGGGAATGTGGAACGAGCTGCCAGAGGAAGTGGTAGATATTGGTAAAATTACATTTGGAAGACATTTAGACGGGTACTTGGATCAAAAAGGTTTAAGGAGATATGGGCCAAATGCAGGCAAATGGGATCAGTTCAGACTGGAACTTTGAATGGCATGAGCAAGTTGGTCAGATGATCCTGGATCTGTGCTGTTTGACTCTGTGACTGTATGAGAGGGAGATACATCTGTGGAATCCTCTAGCACAGAGGGTTGTGAGGTGAGATCATTAGAAATATTAAAGGTGGTGGCAGATGAATTTTTGAAAGTTTGGGGAATTGCAGTTTATTGGTTCTGGCACAGAAAAGACCATTGTTGACCAGTCATGATTATACTGAATAGCAGGATTTGAAGGTGATCTCCTAATGTTTTCTGTACAAGTGTTGTCAGCACACAAAAGCCCAATGAAATTGGTGGTAAGAGCTCACCGCCCTCCATCCACCCACTTCTTCGTCTCCACCCGCTTGTGGCACAGTCCGCAGATCCTCATCATCTATTTCAGAACTCACAGAGCTAGAGTGGAAGAAAGTTATCCCCAAACCCGAGAGCTGCTCTAAAAAAGCAGGCATACAGACACCACTGTATAAACATGTGAAATGGTTTATCAAGGTGAACGATATGTTTTAGAAAGATATTGATTTTGTGCAATTGATTTGCAGGATGTTGGTGTAAGGCAAGCATTCTTGGACCACCTGGAACTCTCCCTGAGAGAACAATGGTTTGGTAGAAGAATGTATTGCCTGTTGAGATCCTTATGCAATCCTAACAGCAATAAGAGCAAATTGTACAGAAACAGATCATTCTACATATACAATATACATTACTGAATAGTACAATTAAGTAAACCTGTTGAATGTCTCTGCACAAATGTCTGTTGTAAAGACCTTCTACTCAGCAGAGATAGAGTACTTAATGGTGAAATTCAGACCCTTCTTCCTGCCCAGGGAATTCTCGGCCATGATGATTGCCACAGTCTAGGTTCCGCCGTCAGGTAATGAGAGTGAAGCCATGAAGGTGCCATCTGCGAAGCCCAGACGTCCCATGCTGATGGTGCCATGATTGTAGCTGGTGATTTAAATCACGCCAACCTGAAAATGGTCTTACCATGGTTTCAACAGCACGTCAACTTTGCCACTGGAGGAGAGAACACCTGGATCGGTGTACACCAACATCCCTGCTGCGTACAAAGCTGCCCATCATCCTCACCTTAGTTACTCGGATCACATATCCATCCTGCTAACCCCGGCGTACAGACCGCTGGCAAAGCAAACTAGGTCAGTTCACAGGGAGATCAGGATGTGGGGTGTGGGGGGGAGGGGGGAAAACACAGCAGCGCTGCAAGACTGCTTTG
>JAVLUD010000139.1:0-11243 GCA_032162045.1 Torpedo suessii
TAGAGTTCATCATCAATGTCACAGTTCATTCAAGCCAGTGTCTTCAATGAGCAGACAGATGCTGTCAGTATGCTGCACTCTATTGCACTGGTCTGAAGTGTGATGGGTTTTGGAATTAAGGTTTAGATTGCACCGTGAGAATTATCGCCGGTCACTAATATCAGTCAGTGTTGAGAGATTTTAAATTCTCCTTATTTAGAAACAGATATCGGATATTTTCAGCATTTCCACAAGACCAAAAATCCTACCGATTGCTATGGGGTGAATAAATTATTTTGCTCTGTTCCCTGTGATGGAACTTTTCAAATAAATTTACAATTTGCACCCATGTTTTGGCTCTGCCTAGTGGCAGACTTTGGGAAGAGTGCTGGCAACAAAGAGGTACAAATTCAGGATTGGTGCAGGAAGCATAAAAGAGGAGGGGAGTAAGATTCTTTGCTGACAATGAATTTTTAGGATTGGATATGGGGATTGGAGTCACTGAGAGACAGACATAGCACGGAAAGAGGCCCTTCAGTTCGTTGTGCGTTGTCACCCATCAAGTAACCATTTTGATACAAATCCTACCTTGCCTTATTTTATACTCCCCACATTCCCATCACCAGTCCTAGATTCTCCCCCTCACTTACATACAAGAGACTACTTACAGCAGCTAATTAACTCTCCATTCCGAGGTTTTGGGATATGTGTGGAAACTAGCGCTCCCGAGGGAACCCACATGGTCACAGGGAGAACATGCAAATTCCACACAGACATCAGAAGTTGGGATTGAACCAGTGTCACTGGACCTGCGAGGAAGCAACTTTCATCACTGCACCTCTGTGCTGCCCTAAATGTATGATGCCACATGGCCATTGAAATAAAGATAATCACCAGCTTTAAAATGGAACCCAATAAATACATACAAAGGAAAGACATTACATGGAAAGAGCAAGGAAATGGAATTAGATAATGCAGTTCTAGATGGAGAGCAAACACAAATACAGATATCGCTTGTATGAAATAAAGGACTTGACGTTATTTCCTAGGATGTCCAAAACCACGTTACAATCAATGAAGTAAAACACGGAAGTCTGCAGACACCGTGGTTGAAGTAAAAACATAATGCTGGAGAAATTCAGCAGGTCAAACAGTGTCTTTTATATAGCAAAGATAAAAATACATAACCGACGTTTCGGGCTTGAGCCCTTCATCAAGGTTGGCAGCCTTATTATTGAGAGCAAGCTCCCACAAATATGACAGTGACCAGGCAATAGGGTGTGGTGATGCTGATTGGAAAACAAAGCATTCGTGAGGTCACTCACACTCTGCTAATCTGCATGGGATCAAAGCTCAATAACTGCCCAATGCTGAGGTTTGATTGTGCAGGTGGCATGGTTAGCATAGCGGTCAGCACAACGCTGCTACAGCGCCAGCGTCTGGGTTCGAATCCGGCGCTGTTTGTAAGAAGTTTGTATGTTCTCCCCGTGTCTCCATGGGTTTCCTCCGGGGGCTCCGGTTACCTCCCACTGTTCAAAAAAACGAACCGGGGTTGTAAGTCAATTGGGTGTAATTGGGCAGCACGGGCTCGAGGACTGAAAGGGCCTGTTACCGTGTTTAAATTAAATTTTAAAAATTAAATTAAATCTCTGCTGATTTTTCCTGCAGTCTTCCGAGTTACTAGCACAGTTAGTTACTGTTGTACTTTCATTCCCTTCTAACTGATCTTGAAAGAAGGAAGTAGTCTTTTTAAACAAAAGTGAAACAGATTTGCAAACTATATGTCACAGTTGATGACATCAGGATGCTCCAGTACTTTGCAGCGAGTTAAAAAAATTGAAGTGTGGTGCTATGTGGATGAGGTGAGAACATGCTCCCCCCCCAGTAATCATTGACCTGTTGTGTATGATGTGCGTTTATTGGCTTTGTATGGCTTTGAAGGCAATTCCGTTTAATTTCTAGAGGAACTCAGCAAGTCTCACGCTGCCCTGAGCCTTCCCTGAAGAGGTTCTCCTACTGCCTGCTTTTTGCTCATACCTTGAAGAAGGGGTCAGGCCCGAAATGTTGATTAAAATTCTTTACCTCCCATGGACCCTGGAAGACCTGGTGAGTTCCTCCAGCATTTTTGTGTTGGCAATCACAATGTTGGCAGACTTTCATGTTTCACTCCGTTTAATTCCTGTTAACCAGCTCATGTGCCCTGCTGGAGATGGCTCATGAGAACCATGTATTGGAACTGGGATTCGAGAGGGTGCTGAGGGCAAGGAGGGCTCCTGAAGGGCACTGGGCACTGAAGGCCTCTTCATCATGTCGGAGGTTTGGATCTGGGTTCATGTTTCCAATGGTTTGAACTAAACTGGAGTTTTGTGCTGCTGCAGAGGCTGCGGGAGCACTGGAGGCGAATCCACGGACACTCGGTGACTCTGAGGGGACTCTCTTTTGCTACTCTCTCTCTCTGACTGTAAGGGGCGCCGGGCAATGCTAATAGAGAATCTTTGTCTGCCTTATAGGCAATTTCGTGTAATATTACATTTCTGTTTTATTATATAACAATAAATAGTATCCGATCTGATCTGATATAATGCCCTGGAATGCAATATCATTATTGTGAAGATATTTAAATATCTCATTCAAAAACCCACACTTATGTCCACCCAACATTGCTGGAATGCTGAACTGTACTGTCACCTGCGAATTTTGTGCTCACTTGTCGAGTTAAAGCTTGAGGCCATTTGCTGTAAACTTGAGGCTATTTGCTGCTGGTGTGGACAAGAGTTTCGGCCACAAGGCAATGGCGTAGAGGTCTCAGAGATTATGTGGATATGAGGTTCAAAGCTCAACTCTGACAAAATACGAACTGAGGCTGTGTATGCTCTGGTTGAGTTTCAAGCAGCTGCTAAGAAGAGGAATGGATGTGCTTGCAGGGTTGGCGATGAGACAAAATTAATGGCTCTGCCTTCCCAGTATTTAATTGGAGGAAGTTTCTGTTCATCCTCTCCCGGAATCAAGCAATCAATCTGACCATTCAGAGATGGCAGAATGATCAAGAGATAAAGATGGGTTTTGTCTTTTACCTCAGTCCTTTCATAGTCAAGAAGGACGTTTAGAAGTGTGAACACTGCTTTATCATACAACAGGTAATATCTACACACAAAATCACACAATAAGTAATGAGATATGAATGGATGGGGATGAATGGAGCACTAGCTGTTATCTTTGTGCTGCGTTTTATGGTGAGATTTTTAAGGATTTAAGTGATTACCAACAGCTCTTGCTTCCTCCCACTCTCCCATGGGACAGCAGACAGTCTTTAATTTAATTACCACAGGCTGAACATGTGTCGGGGCCAACTCCTGAGTAGAATGAAGCAACAGAGCATGACCTGACCTCCCCTGGCCATGACCTGAAGACTCCGCTTTTCAAAGGTTTTCCCATAGCTGCTGAGTAATCTACAACCAGCTTTGAGGATTGAGTTACATAGACAGCAGCCTCTTGATGTTTCACTAACAGGCCCAATATATGTGCGCAGTGAGCTGTGAGTGGGGCAGGAACGTGGAGCCTGCATCACTAACAACCTGACAAGCAACACAGAGACATGGAGACGATCACCTCCACAGACATCAAAGCAACCCACGGAAGATTGTTCTCAAGGCTAGCATAATCCATTGCTTATGCTTGTAATATCCATCCTAAACACTGAAAGTTACTCAAGCCGCTCATGCTGAATTTCAGCTTTCAAATGCTTTAGATTTTAATCAACAAGTAATTAGTTCTGCTGTGTGCTAACATCATTAATGCTAAGAACCACTTACTGTGAGGATCTTAGAAATTATGTGCATTAAGAGACTATGAATGCAGTACTGTGCTCTACAATCTTCATTACTTCAACTTTGTAATAAAGACCCATCCAAAACAGAAAATATTACAAACATACATGTCTAAAGTAGCATATGATGGTTATCAAAAGAATCAAAAGCATTGTTGATTCACAATCGCAACTGCTTAATTATTACAGGAAACTTAACTTCAAAATCCCAAGTGGAAAAAAAAGTTTGGTATTGGAAAGTCGTTAATTCTTAAGACATTTTTAACAAACCTTTGAACAACTGGCCTCAGATCAGGACTTTTATTGCTTTGTCACGTAATTTTCTTCTGTCCTCCATTGAAGCTCAAGTCAAGTCAAATTTATTGTTATCTGATTGTACAAGTACAACATGACGAAACAGCGTTCTCCGGTCCTCAATACAAAACACGCAGACACTCAACCAGACATAACAGACATACAAACAAACAATACATCTGCAGGACAAGTATTCATATACAAATAAATAAATAAATAAATATTGTTTTGTGAATATGAGAGTCTCAGATGGTTAGCGTGAGCAGTTCCGTTGGTCGTTCAGCATTCTCACTGCCCATGGGAAGAAGCTGTTCCTCTGCCTGGTGGTGCTGGCTCTGATACTCCTGTATCTCTTTCCCCTTTGGAGAAGCTGAGATGCTATGTGCGAGGTGGAATTGGTCCTCAATGAATTTGCGCGCCCTCTTCAGACAACGATCCCAGTAGATCATGGCAATGGGGGGAGGGAGACTCCAGTGATCCTCTCTGCCACTCTTATGGTCCTGTTCATTGACCTCTGATCCATTTCTCTGCAGCAACTGTACCACACTGCGATGCAGCCGGGAAGGACGCTCTCGATAGAGCTCCGGTAGAAGGTTGCCATGATGGTGGCCAGTAGCCTTGCCCCTTCAGTCTTCTCAGGAAGTGCAGTCGCTGTTGCAACTTCCTGACAAGTGAGATGTCTAGGATAGGTCACTTGTTAAGTGAACTCCAAGGAAATTGGTGCTCTCCACTTCCTCCACAACAGAGTTATTGATGTGTAGTGGGGAGTGGTCATTCCTGGTCCTCCTGGTCCACGATCATCTCCTTCATCTTGTCCATGTTGAGACTAGGTTGTTACTCTCCTACCATATCACGAGATTTTCCACCTCTTCTCTGTAATGTTCTGTTCTCTTGTCTAATCTATCTTCTGTTCCAAGGATACCAATATCAATAATGGTGAAAAAATTAGTTTGCTCAGCATAGTTTGAGGTCTGCCTGCTTTTTGCTCATACCTTGAAGAAGTGCTCAGGCCTGAAATGTTGGTTATATATCTTTACCTCCTATGAACGCTGTGTAACCTGCTGAGTTACTCCAGCATTTTTGTGTTTTTACTACAATCACAGCGTCTGCAGAAAAAAATGGTGGCACTGCTGGAGCTGCTCTAATGGCAGTTGGTGTGGATCCAGCAGAGCGGAGACACAGCGCTGCTCCGCAGGGTTCAACAGCCTGGTCCTAAAGCCGACGGTGCCGTACAGGCACTAAATGGCCTGTTAGAGGAGCCGCTAGTGTTTTTAAACTAAACTCCTGCGACCACGGGTCTATAACCAAGATAATGGCGCCTGTGCTCAGCAGCGGCCATGATGGGTTTCAGATTCTGGGGAGCAGAGGACTGTGGAGGGGACCAGAAATGGGGAGAACACCACCCATTGAGAAGGAGAAGCAGAGGAGACCACACTGGGTACACTGAATGCAGTAGATCAGGTCAGACGATGTGCAGGTAAAGCTCGGCCTCACTAGAAAGGTTTGTTTGTGGCCCTGGATGGAGGTGAGGGAAGAGATATAGGGACAAGTTTTGCAGTTTCTATGGTTACAGAGGAAGCGTCTAAGGGCATGTAAGGGTGGGTGGGGAGGGTTGCGGACTAGGGAGTCTCGGAGAGACTGCTCCCTGTGGAAAGCGAATGGGGTGGGGAAGGGAAGATGTAGCTGGTGATGGGATTGCACTGCAGTTGGTGGAAGACGATGCGAAGGCTGTTGGGGTGGAAAGTGAGGACCAGAGGCACTCTGTCCTAGTTCTGCCTGGGGGGCGAAGGGGGGGAAGTGGGGCAAGGGAGGAAGTATGTGATATGGAGGAGATGAGGGTGTGGGATTTATCAATGACAGTGAGGGGAATCCACATTTATTAAAGAAAGAGGACATTTCGGATGTCCTGGAGTGGAATTCAGAAACCTCTTTTCCCAAGGAGCTGGGAGAATATGGAACACAAATCACAGAGACTTGAGGTGAAAACCAGTGATTGATTTGATGGAAAGCTGGATAAAAACATGAGGGGGTGAGGGAGATGTTGATGGGATGTATTTGAATGGAAAGGATTTCAGTGATAGATCATCACAAAACTCCTTATCACTAAGAAAATACTTCTTGAAGCATAAATAGAACATTAGAGCACAATACAGGCCCTTCGGCCCACAATGTTGTGCCGGCTCAGGTAAACCTACTCCAGAACAATCTAAATTTTCCCAATCTCACGCCCATTACCCTCTATTTTTCTCATATCCATGTGCCTGTCTAAGAGTCTTTTGAATGTTCCTATTGTACCAGCCTCCACAACTACCCCCGGCAATGCATTTCAAGCACCCAACACTGTGTAAAAAACTTACCTCTGGCATCTCCCCTAAACTTTCTTCCATTCACCTTAAACCAATGCTGTCTGGCATTTGCTATCGTCGCCCTGGGAAAAAGGTGCTGGCTGTCCATCCTGTCTATGCCCCTCATAATCTTATATAATAAGCACCATTATAATGTTAGAAATTGTCCCGTGCATAGTGAGTTTCCACAAGCCGCAGCATGTAAATAACTAGTCCATTGGTTTAGCTCATGTAATGATTGTATAATCATTCGCCTCCAGTGGGACCGCTGTAGGCAAATCCACGGACACTCGTGGCTCTGAAGGGACTTTCTTTTGCTTCTCTTTCTCTCTTACAGTAAGGGGCAGCAGGTGACACTAATGACGACTCTTTGCCTTTTGGCAGGCAGAAGGCAATTTAGTGTAATATTACATGTTCTGTACGATTACATGACAATAAAGAAATCTTGAATATTGAATAAATTATAGCCCAAAATCTTGGGAGAAACCCAATTCTTTGAAACAGTGACCAGGAGATCTCAGTTTAACATCTCATCCAAAAGACAACACCTCTGATAGTGTGGCACTCCCTCAATACTCCACCAGAATTGACAGCCTGGGTTTTGTTCTCAAACCTCTAGAGTGAAAATCTAACTCACAAATCCGGGTCGGAATGCAACTCACTGAGATAGTATTAATGGGGTCCACACCCAAAAAGTTGACGGATCATTTCTTCCCATGGATGCAGTCTGACTTGTGAGTCCTCCAGCAATTCATTGTCTGCTCTGAGCTACAGTCGAACAACAAAGCCATGAGCTCTGTCTCCCTGTTCTGAGCTCCACTTAAACCAAATGGCAAATCTGCAGATGCGGTTGATTTGAAGGAGGATCACATCTGGAGGCAGTGAGTTGCTGTGATAGCAGTTAACATGAGTTGTTACAATCAGTCAAGAAGGCAGTGATAAAGAGCTCCATTCAGTGTCGACCTTGTAAGTGTCTCTCAGTCCCTGGTATCATTAAAACATTCAGAAGATGAAATGCTTGGTACTTGGCTCAGCTGTTGGAAGTGAAACTTGGATCTCAGTAATTCACTAATGAAGCATCTCTTTATGGTCAGCGTTATCGCAGAGAGTTTTGGCAGGGCTCTTAAACCTTGCCCTTTCTTGGGTTTGCTGACACTCTGTCACAGTAGTTAACTCACCATGCCAGAGGTGATTTAAGAAGAATCGTTTAGAGACATAGCAAGGTACCAGCCCCTTCAGACTCATGAGCCCACGTCGCCCATGTGACCAATTAACCTACAAACCACATACGTCTTTGGAACATGGGAGGAAAGCTAAGCACCCGAAGGAAACCCATGCAGGACATAAGGAGAACATACAAACTCCTTACAGACAGCAGTGGATTCGATACCGAGTCGCTGGCACTGTAATAGGGTTGCACTAACCACTACAATAACCATGCCACCCTTTAGATTAATGTTAGAATAGAGTAAATTAGGAGAACAAGCTCTGCAGGAGAGATTAAAACAGAGAGCATGGAGAGCAGGGGATCAGCCGAAGAACCAAATGGAAGAGGAGGAGGGTGTCTTTATGCATTGAGCTGCTGTGTTCTGGAAGGACGATGGAAGTGGATTCAACAGGAGAGAGGAGGATTAACGGAGAACGATGCAGAGCTGCCACAGGCTTGATTGGCCATACACCCTCCCCCTGGACAGCAAGGTTCCATGAAAATCTCACAATCACATTTTGGTGCTGCCTTGTTGCATACTATTTTACAAATAAACGTTGAGAAGGCAGGCTCAGAACGAGGAAGCCTTAAGATGAAGGGAGAAACAGCTCATATAGTCTCCCCAGGTATTTCTCCTACTGAAGGCTGAAATGTTGTGAGGCTTTAGTCTTGGGCATCAGTGGGAGAAAAAGAATGGATGACATTTTGGGCCGAAGTCCTTCATCAAAACCTGGGGGTGCTGGTTTTCAGGTTTCTTGACCTTCTGCCTGAAGGTAGCAGCGAGAAGAGGTTGTTACCAGGGTGATGGGGTCCTTTATGGTGTTGGGTGCATTCTTGAAGTAGTGCTTCACGTAGATGCAGTCAATGGATGGGATCAGCGCCTGTGATGGACTTGGCTCGTTTGTCACTCTTTCGTCTGCACACAAATTTCAGGGCGGCCTCACTCCCTCACAATTCAGCATTAAAGATCCTGACATGCTATTCCACAGAGGTCCAAGAGTTCTCCTTGGTGACATCCAAGGACAAGCACAAGTAGAACGGACAAAAGAGGAACTTCTCTGATGTGTGATCGAGGGATTTGTTACATCTCCTGAGTTCTGGTGCATGCAAGCTTAACTGCAGAACTCAAAGGGTTAAGGTGTGGTCAGAGGGAAGCTGTGATGGGGGGTGGTGGGTGGTAATGTTTCTTTAGGTCCTTTACCTCTATATTCCCTGTCCATTGCTGGTCTCATCACCTGGAACTGGGAGCCAATTACTCTGATGTAGAGGTGCTGATATAGTATTGCTCTGACCTTTGAAATAGGAAATTGGATTATTATTAAAATGATGAATGATTGCAGCATGCTGTTGTGCAGAGAGACTTGGGAGTGCTTGTGCATGAATCATAAAAGGTTGGTTTGTGAGTGAAACAGGTAATCAAGAAGGCAAATGGAATATTGGCCTTCATTGCTGGAGAGATTGAATTCAAGAGCAGAGGTTCTGCTGCAACTGTACAGTGTAATGGTCAGGCCACACATGGAGTACTGCGTGCAGTTCTGGTCTCCTCACTTGAGAAAAGATATACTGGCTTTGGAGGTGGTGCAGAGGAGGGTCACAAGTTTGATTTTGGAGATGAGGGGTTTGGCCTCTGAGGAGAGATTGAGTTGCTTATGACTATACTCATTGGAATTTGGAAGGATGAACGGGGATCTTATAGAAACATATTGTTATGGACCATGACTGAGAGTTTGGACTGTGGACGGTAAGCAGGAAGGATGAAGTCTTTTGGAGTATACACTGGAACCTGGTACTGAAAGAGTTAACTTGCCCAGGACTTCTTGTATTTACCAGAGAGAGACATCAGGGGGAGACAAACTGTGAAAAACTCACTTGGTTTTGGAACCTTCAGAAGAAGGCTGTGTGGAGATAGCTCTCTCTCCACTGAAAGGATTCAGGTTAAACTAACTCAGTGGAAGTTTTGGAGTTGAAAAGGCGGGAGAACTCAGTAGGATCCAGGCCTGTGCATCGCAGAAAAGAAGTGCTGAGAATAGCACAGAGTCTCTTGAAACAGAAAAGTTGATGGCATGGTGCCACAATAATCATCTCTCCCTCAATGTCAGCAAAATGAAGGAGCTGGTCACAGACTTCAGGAGACAGGATGGAGATGCCAGAGACCTTTACATTTTTAGGTGTAGGTATCACCAAAAATCCGTCTTGGTTCAACCACACTGGGACCACAGCCAAGAAAGCGCACCTATTCATTGGAAGACAAAAGAAATTTGGCATATCTCCAATGTCTCTTACCAATTTTTATCGGTGTGCCACAGAAAGTAACCTGTCCAGATGCATGACAGCTTGGTACAGGAACTGCTCTGCCCAACACCACAAGAAACTGCAGAGAGTTGTGAATTCAGCTCAGACCATCACACAAACCAACCTCCCATCAATTGGCTCCGCCGCACTTCCTGTTGTCTCGGAAAAGCAGCCAACAAAATAAATGACCCATCCCTCCCTCATCGTACTCTCTTCTCCACCTTTCAGAAGGTACATGTTTGAAAACTCGCACCACCAGATTCGAGGACAATTTATTTGCAGCTGTTGCAAGACACTTAAACAGCCCTCCAATACGCAAAACATGACCTCTTTTTCTCACAAAACTCCCTCATCATGGGCTTTGCACTGTTTTCTCTTCACTTTTCTCTGTAATATTGTTGCACTGTGTACTGCATATTTGTTTTATTTTGCACTACCTGTTGTCCTTAAGTATGAGATGACATGCCTGGATAAAATGCAAAACAAGACAATAATAAATAATTCACAATTCATTACTTGTAAACTATGTATTCAAAAGTTGTCATACCTTTTAATGTAGATTCTCAATTTAGCATATCTACCACGTCTTATGCCATTGCAGTTTGCTTAATTCAGATTTAGGGCTCCACTTTTAATTAAATCATTTAAATTAAATCATTTTCAATTTTCAAATAAATTCCAATCTTATTTCCACCAGTAAAATCAGTTTTGAATAAAAATAACACCATTAAATCAAATTTCTCCAAACCAAAAAATCTTCCTCAGTGTAATTTTTCTTATGTCACACTGGTTCTATGATAGATCCATCAATAGGTATTGTTTTTATGATGATTGAATAAAACTATTGTTACACAAAAGTCTGCAGATGCTGTGATTGTAGTTAAAACACAAAATGCTGGAGGAACTCAACAGGTCTCACAACGTCCACAGGAGGTAAAACTATATAACCAATGCTTCGAGCCTGAGCATTTCTTCAAGGTATGAGCAAAAAGCAGGCAGGTGCCTAAATAAAAAGGCTGGGGGAGGAGCACAGGCCAACAGACAAAAGGTGATAATTGGATATGGATAGGAGGACAGGAGAGGAAAGGTGAGAATTGATCAGAGGAGGGGGCAGTAAAAACAAAAAATTCTGGAGAAGCTCAGCAGGTCAAACAGTGTCTTTTATGTAGCAAAGGTAGAAATACATAACTGAGGTTTCTGGCTTGAGCCCTTCATCAAAGTATTTTGATGAAGGGCTCAAGCCAGAAACGTCGGTTATGTATTTCTACCTTTGCTACATAAAATACACTGTTTGACCTGC
>JAVLUD010000140.1:0-11231 GCA_032162045.1 Torpedo suessii
ATGCACATCCTCGACAGAGTTCCAGCCTTGCGCTGGCCGATAATTGGCACCGTTTTACTCAAGCCCCAGCTATAACCAAACGTCCATGCACGTTTTTTTTTTAGTTTTTGCTTTTAACTGATGTCACCGAGGAAAGAAATTCAAATATGCTGTGTGTGGCAGGAGTAGATTGCGAGATAATACCACGGCGCACGTTCCACGTCTTCACTTGCCCGTTTCGACACCAGAAAAACGTGCAGGTGTTAAACACCCCCCATCTGATCACTTAACAGGTCGCACTTCGCAGCAGCTGCTGCCTTGTGCCTGAAGCAACCCAACTACGTGCCATCTCCTGTTAAATGCACACTCCCAACTGATTCTGATTCGAAACCGCAGTTTTATAGATACACACTGCAGCAAGGATTTGCACTGCAGCAGGATTGTGTTTCGGAACGGATGGCTTCAAAAGGGCTGAGTTGGACTCCGATGTGCATTTTCTCGTGGGTTCACGATCTGGATTTCTGCATTTGCACTGATTGCGCAGAGGAGCGGGGCACTCGGTAAAAGGACAATCGGTAAAATACCACTCGCCTCTCATGCTTTTACGTTAGCTGGTGGCCAGAGTACACCTTTCAACGGCGAAATACGGAGCAGATGACCGCCGGGATACACGCCGTAAAAGGCAAAGACTGACAGAAGAATCTGAAGTGCTACTTTTTGTGTATGTTTACCTCTTCGAAACTTCGCTCGGGGATCTTTGAGAAGAGTAAATAATGTGTGTGTGACTGTGGTGCAAGCATCGCTCGAACTAACCTGATGTACAAGTAGGTGGAGTGTTTATGTGAGTCTCCCTTTTCTCTTCAACAACAGGCAGATGAATGTGCAAGGATGGAGCTATTTCGGAGCTGGATGACGCAAGCCATCGTCCTCAACCCCCACCCTCCGCCCAAAAATAATAAGAGGTGTTTCTGGGCGAAGATGGCCGCAACTTCCATCCAACACGAAGATCGTGGCGCTCCAAATGCCGGGGATAGCGACATTTCGTCGCCATCGGGAGAAATAGTTAAACTTTTCTCTGCTTGCATTTGATCAGGTGTTCGTTGGATCAGACGTGTGAGGTTGGTGTGATCTGAATTTGCAGAGTGGATAGAAGAGAGAGAGAGAAGCACATCGTCTCTCGGAGCATGCTGTCACCCAGAAGTAGGTTTTCCCCCGGAGTAAGTCTGATTTGATCATGTCTGCTTTTAGCTGCCCGCTTCCAGGGATTGGATGGCAACAGTTGACCATACGCGGAGAGTGAGAGCCACATCCAACCCAAGCAAACGTCCAGCAGAATAGCAATCAAGCGGATCCAGAAAGACAATCTCGGTCAATGTATATTGGGGCAAAGAATCGCTCGCCGTGGAGCCAGCCGGAGCTGCACTTGCCCACAATATGACCAAGGGTGCTTGGATGTGTCGGCAGCAAGATGACGGATTAAAAATCTGGTGTGTCCCCCGACAAAACGACAAGCCCTGCACGGATTCAGAACGAGCCCAGAAATGGCGACTGTCTTTAGCATCTCTGTTGTTTTTTACGGTCCTGCTCTCTGATCACTTGTGGCTGTGTGCAGAGGCGAATCTGACCAGAAGCAGGGTCCAGGAGCAGAGCACTTCAGCAGAGCCGAAAGGGGGTAATCATTTACTTTCCCCCACATTCTTCAGACCTCGTCAACCAAGGAACACCATCAGCAGTGACAAACGTGATTTTGTTCTAGGTAATACCACTACCAAACCTGTCTGCCAACTGGAATCGTATCACCCACATTCTTTCTCTGAGCAGTGTGTAAGTATTGAAGACGCTGAGACTGTCTGCGGGAGCGTGAGTGAGGTGACGAGTGATGGATGCCCTCCGCCGTCTTTCAACAATTTTCACCTTTCCTTTTGTGATTCTTATACCCTTTCGGAACTGTTCGTCGGGATGTCGAGACCAGAGGGCTCGAATTGCGACTTGAGCCTTGCGCTGGATGGCGATGCCACTGTTTGCGTTCAGTGCGTTGAGATTTATCAGCGGTTAGATCAACATGCCCAAGAAAAATATGAAGAGTTCCAGAGCATATTTCAGAAGTATTTACAGTCTGGAGAATACTCTGTGAAAAGTTGCATCGATGACTGCAAGGTAAGAGCGTTGACTTTTTATTCTCTGTATTTGTTGCTTGGCATCGTTGGAGATAAGGAAGTTGGAGTATCTTGCTGTGGGCATGGCGACGATTTTGGTGGCAGGTGTGCGCCGGGATTCCTCGGCAAGGATGTGGTTTGGAATATGTGATGCTTTGAGAACTGTGTTCCTTTTAAAAAGTATTGTGGCCGAGCGTTCTGGGCGGTGCTGTTGATTTTGCGCGGACAAGTGGAAAAGTGCGGACAAGCGGCGCATGTAAATGGCAGTCGATCTTGCTGAACATGTGGAATCTACTGGGATCTTGCCAGCTTTGTGATCTGAGTGACTGGAGGATTTGTGGAGAAAGTGGCACTTGTGCATATGAGTGCCCAATCACCTGTTTCGGTCTGAGTGGCTACTGGGCTCTTGATTATGTATTTTATCCAAGGATTAATGAGCTCACGCCGGGCTGTCTTACACACACCAGACGCGCAGTGGCTGCAAATTGCACCTGTGCGTTTTCTAACTGGAATCCGAGAATCCAGTTGAAGTGGGACTCCGACACATTCGCAAAGTGGATTTCGGATTCCCGAAGGCCACAATTATCATCCAAATAAACACGCCTGATTCCCGCCTACCGTTCTTCCCAGATTACTTATGCAAAAATAATGTACAATGTAGGGGAAGGAGGGGGAAAAAAACTTGGTTAATTTCCTAATTTTACTTTTACTTGTGCCTAACTGCTTGCATATTCATCCATTGTCAGAAAAGTTAAAACCAAAAGAACGTGACGCCCAAATCCGGCGTTATTAATGGAGTCTGCAGAGGCGATGTACGCCTTGTTCAACCCATTGCTTGCCTGCCGTCTTCGCATGCAGTCGAGAGTAACCAAGGGAGTGTAAATCCGACTATATCAGTAGTGCGATTAAAAGTAGATTGCAAATACTTGAGAAAGGGAATCAACAAGAGAAACTTTGATTGACACTCAGCGTTCTTATTTAACTAATAAATCCCAGTCCTAATATCGATTGTGACAGCAGTCATCACACTTGGAAATGGTTGCGTTTCTTATTGTTCATCGTCGCGATGTTTTACAAAGGGGAAAAGCAGAGTAAAAAAAGAAAAAGGAACTCAGAAGTCAAGACAATGAAAGTAAATAAGTCAAGAAAGGGAAAAGTTGAGAAAGAAGGTGTTTTTGGACAAGGCGGGAGAAATGGTAGAGAGAGGACAGACATTGAGAGAACAAACTTTAAAGTCACATTTCAATATTTGTGTAATTACCACAGATTGAACAATTCCTGTGCTCTCCTCGGTGCTGAATCTACATGCCGTTTCAGGAATGATTTACATTTATCTTTCTGGTGAAAGATCCAAATGTAACATTTATCGTACTGATTTCGTAAGATCATTTTACTTCTGTATCTACATACCATTTTGTATATCAAGTTAAATGTTTTGGTGCTGGAAGGCACATATAATTAGGTTGCCAATGAAGGTATCAGTTCGAATTCAGAACTAGCTCAGACAACCCATACTTTTTTGATCATGGAGTTAAACCATTTTTCTGAACATTTTATTTCATTTTAAATGTTTTGAATAGGTGTTAATGTGATTTTTTTTTAAACTTGTTCATCAAAATAAATTACATAAACTGGAAAGAGCATACGACAAAGAGCCCAATCTTTCTCTGGTACAGTTGTTTAGTCTGCAAAATGTCAGTCTGGGATTGGGTATTGTTCATTTAGATTCTTGCAGATGTGAGATCCAAAATTCATTCCTAATGACAATGATATTTTGATTCCATGTATGATTAGTTTTCAATTTACACTCAAGGTCCCAAACAATTAAAAAAAATCAGAGCTTATAATCTTTTTATTGATATTTTTGTCTATACAATGTTGTGGATATGCACTGTTTTTGTTATTTGACTTGCTAATATGATGACAAACACTTTTGATATTTTGATCATAAACTTTAACAATGAAAAACTTTTGTAGAAGTTTCTATTGCAATCTTGTTTATTGATATAGGATTTGCAAGAAGAGCAGTGTTATTTTTCCAGAAATAGGGAGGTATGTAACCATTTTGTGCATGCGTGGGATTTCCACACTCTTATCCCTTTGTTTGCTGACAGTGACAATGAGCAAACAGTAATAGGAAGGTCGGTCTTCTATATGATTGATATTGCTTACAGAGACCTTTCAGTAAGCTCAGTAAGTTATATCTCTGACATGGAATTATTGCACTGTTGAAATATATGATACTTTAGAGAACAAAGTACTTTAACAAGAAAGAGATATCCAGTAGTTTATAATTCATTCACACTATGAATAACAGAAATGTTTCAAATGTTTGTTAGTCATGTAAGAGAAGGTACAGCAAAGCATAATGACATTTTATTCCTAATTTAGAAAAGTGAATGCCTTTTTATTGCTGCAAAATCAAAATGATAGATTTTGGTAGCTTGTCATTCCTAATAAGAAGGACTTGATTTGAAAATATGACCTAATAATCATTTGCATTTCCTTCAGACTCCATTTATTTCTATACTTACCTCATTGCCAATTCTTTTTGTCTGCTATCACCTTTTGGCATTTAATCACTACTGCTCTCTACCCAAACAAATACCTTTCCTCTTGTTCTTTACCTGCCTTCACATTTGCATCTGCGCTTTGAGTAAACTGCATCTAACTTTCCCTGTTTTCACCAGTTTGAAAAGTCAGCCTTCTTTCTCACTGCCTAATTTACTGAGTTTTTTTTTCCACCAGCAGTTTTAGGTTATTTTCCCCAGTATCCACAGTATTTCGCTTTGTAATCAATATTTGTTCTGCATCAAAAATAATAAGGTAACACAATTTGTTTACAGAAATCACCACAAAGACGAATAAAGCATGAAGGGTCAACATTCCAGTCCAACAGAAATGCAAAGACAAACCAGGCTAAATGTTCAATAAATTAAGTACAAGATTCATTGAAAATGGAAATTGGAGTTCTGTGACTGCAAAAGGGAATTATAGTGAGAGTTTTAAAGTGAACTTTGTGCAATATACTGAAGGGGATCCTGCTGTTATTTTTATATTTGGGAGGTTGAGAGGAGCAAAATAATTCTGCCAAACTCTGAAGATCCTTGGCCACTGCTGCTCTACTCTTGTAGAGATTGAGACCTGCACTTCATTCAACTGACTTGCATTCTTTGTTCTGGGATCAGGTTCACTGGGGGCAGAGATGGGGATTGGAGGCCCAGAGTATTTAAACTCCAGTAGCAATCTGGTACTTTAGCAGCCTATTTAGCCTTTTAAATGGACCTGTCCTTCATCTGTATCACTATTCAGTTGACAAGAATCTACCCAGAAGGAAAATGAGTACTCAGCTGAATAGGATAACAGATTTATTATTATTTTGTTTATTGGAAAATGACTGAATAGCCACTATCAGTTAAGAGAGAATGATGTTTGATAGTCAATGGTGTTTGAAGGAGGAATTGCCAAAGAACACAATAAAATGTATTTGTGTCACACTTAGTACTAAATGTTGGTAGCAATGACCTGTGGCTTGTGTCTGAAGGAAATGAATATTTACTGCATGCAAAATTACCATTTATAGTGGTTCAAAATGTTGATCACTTTGTGTTTCAGCATTTTGTTAGGTCAAACCGTGACTATGGATGCAAAAGCTGCAAGTTCATGTTTCAGGTTGAGTCCCTGAATCAGGACTAAAATGGAAAAGGAAAGATTGTCAGTGTATAGAACTGGTGGGGGTGGGATAGAGAAGGGTAGGTAGAACTAGATGGAGAGGGAATGATGGGCAGATGGAGAAAGATGGGGAAGGTGAACAAAGGCAGAAGAAATCTGGATGGACAAATGTGGGAGGAGAACACACGGTGTGGGTTATCAGAAAATTCTGTGTTTATACTATTAGGTTGTAATCTACCCATGTGGAATATGAGATGTTATTCTTCCAATTTGTGTCTGGCCTTTCCATAGGAATTGAGAAGGTTGAGGATGAAGAGATCAGCTAGGAGTGGGAAGGAGATATAAAATGACAGCTATGTCCACTGCAGGCAGAGCACAGGTGCTGTGTAAAATGGTTGTCTGGACAACGCTTGGTTTCTCTGAACACATTAAACTAAGTTGGAAGACGTGCAGGTGAACCGCTGCCTCGCTTGGAATAGCTGTTTATATCCTGGAAGGTGGTGAGGTAAAGAGGTGAAAGAACAGGTGTTACACTTCCTGTGGTTGCAGGGGACAGAGGGATGGATAAGTGGATCAGGGAGAGGTCCCTGTGGAGAACAGCCGGTTGGGGAGAGGATGATCGGAATAGTGGTTATTTGTTTGTAACTGAGGGTTATTTGAATTTGATCATCATAAACCAGTATTGTGTTGCATGAGAGATGCATTCTGAGAAATAGATTTACATTGATTTATTTAAATTCACATCACATTATTCAGCATCTGCAGGTTTGGGTTAAAAATGTTTGGTGGAAAGATTGAAGCAGTGAGGTAGGATTTATACTATAACCAAAATGTAGGTGGTATGTTAGATGCCCATGACAGTTTTTTATAAAATCCTAACTATAACATTTCTATTTCAATAACAGTATTTTGGTGGTTGAAAAGTCAGGTTTAAACATGCAAGGCCTATTATTCTGCATGTGATGTCTTGCAGCATGTACAGAACAAGAGGCTTTTTTTACGGTTAAACATGCACAAACCTTTCATGTGCTATGTCATGTAAGTGCAGAACTAATTGACTGCAGTTTGTGGAGAGTGCAGAGAAGATTGGGGATAACGAGGGGTACATCAGAGGATGATTGAATTGAAGTGATTTTATGCAAGGCTATTTGAATAGGGATTGCAGAGGGGATTTGAGGTGGTCATGCAAAAGGCCAGAGAAGAGACCAGGAGAGATTAGGTCAGAAGCAAGGGAATTGAAGGTGGGAACATAGGAGAGAGTAATGAAACAAGGCCTAGTTGGAAGTAATTGGGTTCTTGTCTCCTGGCAATGGCCTAGTTAAGGTCAGTCCTCCTTTCATCTCACTATAATATAGGTTTCAGCTCTTTCAGTTAAGATCTGATTCATAGTGTGGGCCTTAAATTGGCAGAACCAAATGTTTACCATATGCTTGAAATCAGTGTTTCCTCTGGAATGATTTGAGGTAGCTTTGGGCAGGCAGCTGAGATGTGCGGTAATGCAAGTGGCATCTATACCAATCTACCCTTCTTTAGCACTGTTTAGATATACTGCAGGTCCATAGCCCAGTGGATACACCAGTAACACATGCCATTGTACAAATGCACACTTTCTCTCAGTTCCCTGCTGATGTTACACTTAGATCCTGGCTAATTCACCCAAGCCAGATGGGACCCAAATGTTTGTGTTGGGCTCTGATTTGGTTGAATGTTATTTTTTTTTTAATTGATCAATGAGATTGGGATATATCAGCTCATCAAAAATGCACATAAGCACAGTACTATGAGCCTTGATATGGTTGACCACCTAAAAGTAGTCCAGAGGTCTGCAGACAATACTTGTAAGCCCAACAGACCACAACTATGTATGTTGGATTCTAGTCAACATGAATGGAATGTCTGTGAAAAATCAGAAGACTATGTAGCTTAGAAATTCATTCCAATTTGTACTTTTAAATCTGCTGCAAAGTATCAGCATTGCATTACATCCATTTGTGAAATTCAGGGAAATAGCAGAAATGTGATACTATTACTTTATGGCACATTTAACACAACAGACTGGGATGAAGTTCCAAAAATTTCTTCCAGTCATGTCTCCATGACACTTGGGCTTCAAACCTCGGATCTTCAAACTTTGCTGTTCAATGTGGCACTTACGTTATTTCTGCTACTATCTGTTTTAAGAATATAGACACATTTTTAACATTTAAAATACTTTATGAATTGTAAAATCTTTAAAAGTTCCCATGATTTGCAAATGAAAAAGTAAGTGAAGTCTATTTTATCTTTATCGATTAAAGCATGAAACTTGTTAAATTTTTTCAAGAGGGGTCAATCAAGAGATCTGTTCACTTTCAATACAATTTCACAGCTGAACTTGTGCTATACCGCTATCTCCTTTTATACTTGTATATTTCCTTTTGTGGGTGAGGAAAGGAGGAGAGATCTTCATGCGCTCCTCAGTGCCCAAAGGCATCAGCCACAAAGTGCTACTTCACTGCTCTTCCCTTGAGAGGTGTTCAACCCCTGGGGCTCTAACGCAGCCATTCTCAACGGGGGCACTACAGCCCCTCTGGGGGCCACTGCATATTTAAGTAAAAGCCTTGTTTTCTTTTCACCTCCCATAACAAATATTTTGAATGATTTTATGTAGTCGGTAGGAAAGAAGTACAGAAGAAACCAAAACTTGACTGCTTTGCGCAGAGTCCTAAGGGGGCCATAGCCAAAAAAATGTTGAGAATGGCAGCTGTAAGGCAATTCACCAACAAAACTCTCATTGGCTGCTGGGCCAAGGATTAGTCCTTACAAATAGCAAAATTGTGCATTATACAACAGGCCACTTTCTGCCCTTGAAAGAGATGGTGTTGGATATTTTTTGAAGAGCATTAAGGTGGATAAGTTCCTGGTGCTGAAGCAATATATCCCAGTTTATTGGAAGGGGCATTGAGGTGATTGCAGATGACTTGACGCATATCTTTGCATCCTATCTAGCAACAGGTGAGAGGACTGGAGAGTATCTAATATTGTACCTTTGTTCAAGAAGGGAAATAGACAAATCCAGAACATTATCAACCAGTGAGCCTCACATCAGTGGTACGGAAACTACTGGAGAGAATACATAGGGAAAGGATTTGTGTATATTTGGAAAGGCATAGTCAGATTAAGGACATTCATCAAGGCTTTGTGCAGACAAGTCATGTCTTACAAATTTGAATTGTTTTGAGGAGGTGGTGAAGGTGGTTGATTAGGGTAGGACAGTGGATGAGGTCTACGTGGACTTTAGTAAGGTATTTGTCAAAGTCCATCATTGTAGTCTGATCCAGAAACTACAGGAGAATGGGATCCACAGCAAATTAATGGTTTGGATTCAGGATTGGCTTGTTCTAAGAAGATAGAGGTGAAAGGGTGTTTTTTTTCTGGCTGGGAACTCATGATGTGATGTTCTGCAGGAATTGGTGTTGGGATCCTTGTTGTTTGTGATAAACATAACTGACTTGGATGAATAAATAGATGGGTGGGTCATTAACTTTGCAGATGATGCAAAGATTGGGTGGAGCTGTGGCTGATGTAGTGAGCTATCAAGGAATATAACAGGATATGGATCAGTACAGATACGGCAGAGAAGTGGCATATAGAGTTTAATCCGTACAAGTGTGAGGTGTTGTACTTGGGATGTCAAATGTAAGGGAAATATATGCAGTTAATGGCAGGACAAAGGATTGATGTAGAGAGGGGTCTGGGAGTTCAGAGCTCAAGATTGTTGAAAGTGGCCATGCAAGTTGATAGTGTGGTAAAGAAGGTGTGTATTGTGTGCAGTTCTTTTACAGGAAGGAAGTGGCAGCCTTGAAAAGTGTATGGAATATTGACTGGAGGAGAGGGTAGGAACTAGGAGAGGTTGGACAAACCTGGCTTGTTTACAAAGGAGCATCAGATCCTGAGGGTGACCTGATTTAAAAATTAATAAAATTACGAGAGGCATGGATAGGATAGACAGAATCTCTCTCCCAGGATAAGTGTCACATCCAAAAGAACATATATTTAAGCCCTATGCCCCCAACTCTGGGGGCACAGCACATTTAAATAAAAGCCTTGTTTTCTTCTCTCCTCACATAAATATATTTTGTTTTTTTTATATAGTTGGTAGGAGAGAAGTATGGAAGAAACCAAAACTGGACTGCTTCACAGGGAAGGGGGCCCATAAACTTTGAGCGGAGTCCTAATGGGGACATCGCCAAAAAAAGGTTGATAATGGCTGGTTTAAAGGAGATGAGCAGTGCAAGTTTTTTTTTTCACAGAGTGGTAGGTGCCTGAAATGGGTTCCAGGAGTTGTAATGGAAGCTGATGCAGTTGTAGTAGATAGAACATGAATATGCAGTGTGAAAGTCAGCCTGCGCTGTAATAAAACAAACAGCAGAACCAATTAAGCGAACAACAGTTTCTTTATTCAACCTTGATAACGCTAGCGAGAGAAGGGGTACAAAGAAAGAGTTCAGTAACTCGTTCTCTGCACTGAGCCCCAACTCAAAGCATATGGAGTGTTCATCCCACCTTTATACACCTTTGGGCAGGGGACTGCGTGAGACCCTACAAGTTTCACACAGCTGGCGATACTTGTTTTTACACATGTTCCCTTGTGGAGCTGGGAAATGTCAGGGTGTCCTTCTCTTGGTGTATTTACATTACAACATTGTGTGGTGTTAGTTACTATCTCACTACAACACAGGGAAGGACATGTTAGAAGGCAATTACATTCCCACCATGTTACAAGGCAACTACTATATTTTCTCACCTAATTCATTAACCCTTTGTTAAGCATATTTGTTAAACTTATTCTTTCACAGCAGGGAATAAAGGGATATGTATCACTTGCAAGCAGCAGAGTTTTAACTTGGGCATTGTGTTTGGCACAGACATGTGGGCCAAAGGGCCTGTGCTGTACTGTTCTTTGTTCTACTCAAAGTAACTTGCTGGAGTGGAGCACAATACTCTTGAGGTTAGGTTGGATAGTTTTGCCTTATTTCACTTGGTCTCACTGCTTTTGACTCCCTGGATTTGAGTCCACCTCCAACATTTGAAAACCGATTTCAAGTTAGTGCTATAATGTAGTACTTGGGAAGTGCTGTATTTTCCAAGTGAAACCAATGCTGTTGCGACATTTTCAGGTGTAAAATATCTCTTGGAAGCAAAGCAAGACAGTCCAATCTATATTTTATCTCCCAAATAACACAAATGGTCATGTCATTATCTCATTGCTGTTTATTGAACCTTAGTGCCAGTTGGCTACTGATGCTCCTCACATTATATATCAAAAAGATTTTTAGATTACTTTATTGGCCATAGTACTTTACAGGTTTCTGAATGATTTGCATAAAAGCTCATACAGAGGAAAGAGGAGTATGTGGTCAGGAGCTACAGGGAGGTGGTCAC
>JAVLUD010000141.1:0-11214 GCA_032162045.1 Torpedo suessii
ATACCAAGGACATAGAACATAAAACTGTACCGCACGGGAACAGGCTCCTTGATCCATAGTGTCTGTGCCAAACAAGACGCTCAAGTCACGCTGAAACCCTATCTTAGTTTATCCCTCTATGATACGTTGATATACACCATGTTATTGTCTATCGAGAAGCCCCTTAAACGCTGCTGTTGTATCTGGTTCCACCACTACTCCTGGCAGCCAATTCCAGGCACCAACATCTCTCTGTGCGATGACAAACCTGTCCTGAACTTCTTTTTTAAACAACGTCCTCACCTTAAATGCATGTCCTCTCATATGTGATATTTTTATCATAGCAGGAAGATTCTGTGTGCCCTATCACTGCTGCTCATAATTTTATAAAGTTATAAATACCTCCCTTTATCCTCTAGTGCTCCAGAGAAAATAATGCAAGTTTGACCAAACTGCAAATCTCTTCCGTACCCTTTCAAACACCTCCACATACTTCCAGTATTGGGGCACCAAGAATTGCACACAATACTCCAAGACCAACCTACTCTGAGATTTCTACAGCTGCAAACATGACTTCACTGGGGTCTTCCTTTCTTCAATTGACGACATTTACCGGGAGTATTGCTTAACTTGGGCTCAAAGAATTATAGAAGATCCTTCCATCCAACACAAAGTATCTTTGACCCAGCACCATCAAGAAGCATCAAAATCAGGACTGCCAGGCTGGGAAATAGCTTCTTCTGTGAGATTGGTGAATAATATCCTGTAACCGAGTAAATCATCCCAAAATATTTTTATGTATTTACTTTAAATTATATCTTTATGTATATATGTGAAATTAAATACTGTGTATTGTGCGTGTGTGTGTGTGTGTGTGTGTTTCTGTGTGTGTGTGTACACGCGCCGTGGCCTTGAGAAACTGTTTTTTCGGGTTACATATGTAGTCAGATGATAATAAACTTGAACTTCAACTTCCTTACTTTTATACTTAATGCCCCGACTGATGAATTAATCATGTCATTTACCTTCTTTACACCCTTATCTACTTGTGTGCCCACTCTCAAGAAGTTATGGTCCTGAACCCCAAGATCTTTCCACACATCAATGCCATGAAGAGCACCGTCACTAACTGAATACTTTCCCCCTGCATTAAACATGGTAAATCATCATCAGTAGGCCTGATTGACGTTTTACTTTGAAAATCTGTTGAATTATATGTTTTCTGTGCAAAATAAGCACAGGTTTTTGTTTGCTGGGTTGATTCATTTGTGAGTCCTGTGTCATTGATTGAAAGATACTTTTCAAATCTATCGAAACTCTCAACTTGATGCAGATTTTTAGTTTCTCCAAATTTTGAGCTTGTGCTGCATGAGCTGACATTAAAGGAGGAGAACGACTGTCACACTGGCTGAATAGCGACAAAAGATAACAATTGTCACCTATTCAGAAGGAAATGAAGAGGTGAGAATTGTACAGGTGATCTGCAGACAGTGTCTGCAGCAAAAAACAAACAACCTCTAATTAAGGCCTTAGAGAGATCAGATGGGAATTTCCCCCCACCCGACAATAAACTATATTCACGATAAAAGATAAATCCAAAGAAAAACACTGCAAAATCTCATCATATTATTGTGTCATATTCCGATATACATTTTTTACTGAACATTGTATTGTCAACCATGTATTTTACTACGTAGGACATTTGCTAATAACGTGGCCCCTGGGGTTGCTCCCCCTCAGTTGTTTGAGGGACTTTCCACCAGTATAAGCTCCTCAATGGCCAGAAGCGGAAAAGACCCAGGTCCTTCTCCACAAAGTCCTCGAGTTGGCTGCACCAAGCCTCAGTGCCTCCCTCAGCACGTACTCCTGCAGCCTGGAATGTGCCAGTCAGCAGCATCCCCTCACTGACATCTTTCTGTGCTGGAAGACCAACATGTTTCGGACTGTCCAAGGGGCATCATTCACCGAGTTGATGATCTTCCAGCATATCTTCCTGGATGTCTGTCTCTGCGAGCGTCCCCGTGAACAACCTGTAAATCAGAGAGTCCTCTTTTACATTGCTGCTGGAGATGAAATCTGACAAGGACCCTTGCATCTTTTTCCACACACTCTCAGCAAATCCACAGTCTGAAAAGAAAAGGGTGACCATCTCTTTCCCATCACTGTCATCTCGAGGACAACATAGGGTTGCCAGATTTGCAAAATAGAAATACAGGACACCCTGTTCAGATGACCGTGTTACCAATATTTTTAGTGTATAAGTTTTTCCCATGTAGTAATATTATTTTATCTCAATGTACATATGTATATGCCAATTAGAAATCATTTGAATTTAAATTTAGACAGGGTGTCCTGTATTTCTATTTGGCAAATCTGGCAACCCTAGTTGGGAGTGTCGTTCTGGTCGCACAGGAAGGATCTGACTGGGAGGGCTCCTCTCACACCAATGAGGTCAAGTCCTGGTGCTTATCAGTGAATTCTGGTGATGATGCATTCATCCAGATGATCCAGTTTGTTCAGGGAACTACCCCACAGTACCAATCAAATCGTTGTCCCTCAGTTATCTGCAGGATGTTACATGCTGACCACTGCCTGATGGACTTTCAGTTGAAGATACTTGGCTGGAAAAAATGTTTCTACAGTTGTGTGGCAATGTCCAACTGACTGGGACATTGTGTTGCAACGGGGCCAAGCCCATCCCTCACATCACATGGGATGGGTAGATCCTCAACACATAGGAGCACTTGGGCCCCTCCTATTTTGGTTCCACGCAAAGCCTGTTGCAGCCACACACAAAGGTGCTCGAATTAACAAGATATAGGAGCAGAAGTAGGCCAATCGGCCCATCGAGTCTGCTCCGCTATTTTATCATGAACTGATCCATCCTTCCACTCAGCTCCACTTCCCGGCTTTCTTCCCGTAACCCTTGATGCCCTGACTAATCAAATACCTATCAATCTCTGTATTAAATACACCGAACAACCTCGCTTCCACGGCCACCTGTGGGAACAAGTTCCATAGATTCACGACCCTCTTGCTACAGAAGTTTTTCTGCATCTGTTTTAAATTGATGCCCTTTTAGCCTGAAGTTGTCCCCTCTCGTCTTCGACTCCCCTATCATGGAAAAAACCTTGCCACATCTACTCTGTCCAGGCCTTTCAGCATTTGAAATGCCTCTATGAGGTCCCCCTCATCCTTCTGTATTCCAGCGAGTACAGTCCAAGAGCCAACAAACGTTCCTCATATAACCACTAACCCTTTCATTCCTGGTATCATTCGAGTAAATCTTCTCTGAACCCTCTCCAACACCAGCACATCTTTTCTTAAATAAGGCATCCAAAACTGTAGACAGTACTCCAAGTGAGGTCTCACCAGTGCTTTATGGAGTCCTAACATTACATCCCTGCTCTTATATGCTATTCCTCGAGAAATGAATGCCAACATTGCATTTGCTTTCTTCACCACTGACTCAACCTGGAGGTGAACCTTTAGGGCATCCTGCACAAGGACTCCAAAGTCCCTTTGCTCCTCTGAATTTTGAATTTTCTCCTCATCTAAATCATACTCTGTCTGACTATTTCTATCAAAGTGTTTGACTGTACACTTTCCAACATTGTATTTCATCTGCCCCTCTTTGCCCATTCTCCTAATCTATCCAAGTCTCTCTGCAGCCTTTCAGTATGCTCAGCACCACCCGCCCTACCAGCTATTTTGGTATCATCTGCAAATTTAGCCATAATCCAAATCATTTATATACAACATAAAAAGAAGCGGACCGAACACCAACCCCTGCGGAACACCACTGGTAACTGGTAGTCATCCAGAATAGGATCCCTTTATTCCTATTCTCTGCTTTCTGCCGATCAGCCAATGCTCTACCCATGCTAGTATCCTTCCTGTAATTCCATGGGCTCTCATCTTATTAAACAGCCTCATATGTAGTACCTCGTCGAAGGCCTTTTTAAAGTCCAGATACACAAAATCCACTGTATCTCCTCTGTTATCCTACTTGTGATCTCCTCAAATAATTGCAGTAGGTTTGTCAAGCATGATTTTCCTTTAAGGACATGCTGACTTGGGTCTGTTTTGTCATGCCCTTGCAAGTACTCCGTAACCTCATATTTTTTTTGGTTGTGGGCCACATACAGAAAAGCGTAAGGAGTCACGGGGCAAACAATATTAAGCCCAGCAGTTTTCAACCAGTTGCACTCCAAGGAAAATCTGTGCTCTCGTTACATGCAATCGAGTTAAAATCAAAGGCACTAGCTTTGCCTGACACTTGCTGTTTTAAGTTATCTGACAGGTCTTCGATTTGTCGGGCAACTGTTTTGTAGACATACTGACATTGTTGAATTCTTGAGTTTTCTCTGGGCACATTATCCCAGCAACTTTAGTGAGGCACTCTTTAATAAAGTCACCATCCAAGAAGGGTTTTCTGTGCCTGGCGATGAGCTGAGCTCCCTCGTAGATAGCCATTGTGGCATTTTCCTTTACTTTGTTGGCACAAAATTAACTGCTGCTGTTAACAGGCTAGCTGTCAGTTTAACTTTCTGCTCTTGCTCCGTGCCAGTGTACGAAATGTAGGACTGATGTTTCATTTTGTAGTGTCTTCGAACATTATAATCTTTTTTTTAACTAAAGTAATGTTATTTTTTTTACTCAGTTGTCATCGATGAGTAACATTGCAACAGTCGCTCCAGTTGTTGTTCCAAATGGCAGCAGTATCTGGTGTTGAAACTAAGAAGTTCAGTGGTAGCCCAGTAGTTGTTCAAAAGTGCAATTTATTGTTCAAGACTATGTTCTAACAGGCCACTTAAAAATGGGCAATTCACAGCAGTTGGCCCGTGGGCCGTAGTTTGGACAGCCCTGCAGTAGGCATTTCACAAACTCTCTCCTGAAATACCCTACCAACCTGCCTTTCCCAATCTACTTTAATGTTAAAATCACCATGATTATCATAATGTTGTCCTTCTGACATGCTTTTTCTATTTCCTGTTGAATTTTGTAGTCCTCATCCTGGCTGCTGTTTGGAGGCCTATATATAACAGCCGTGAGGGTTCATTTACCTTTACCATTCCTTAATTCAACCCATAAGGATTCTACCTCTTCTGATCCTATGTCACTTCTTTCCAATGATTTAATGTTGTTGCTTACCAGCAGAGACACGCCGCACCCTCTGCTTACCTGCCTATCCTTTCGATACACCATGTATCCTTGGATGTTTCACACCTAATTACCAGTACATCCATCCTTTAGCCATGAATCAGTAATGGCCACAACATCATACCAGCCAATCTATAGCTGTAGTGATCATCCACTTTGTTTCTAATGCTGCGTGCAATTAAGTATAATACCTTTAGACAAGTTTTTGAATGCACTGGGTCTCTGTCAACCCTCTGGTTGCAAGTTTGTCTCATCACCTGTCTGTCATCCTTGATGCATAGGATTAAAGTCCATTGCTCCAGTTGTCAAATGATTTGTACATGGTCACCCATCGGATCCATTCCATTCTGGATCCACAGATGAAATGGAAGATGGTGAAGGCAGAAGAATGGTGGTTTGGCCAGAGTTGCACCAGGCACATCAAACCCGGGAGCACCTCATACCTGATGACCAAAATCTGCCCTGTTACTATGAGGGAGCACAGCACCTACAAACACAATTTCTGGTGGATCTTTGCGATCTGCCTCGACTAATTTTTGTTACATGCCCCAGCCCCTCTGAACAAGATCCCCAGCACTTTCAGGTCGTCGGGCATGTCTGTGAAGGGGTTGGCCAACCAGTTAGGCAAGTTCCAAAAAGTGTCGGCTTGATCTTCTTCCATTTATCTCATACACCCAATTCCAAATCAAACGGGCTATAGATGATTAATCAGTCTGTGGACCAGTCGTGTAGGTGGCAATGTCAGCCGTGTGCAGGGAGACTTCAGCCTGGGGAGCCCCATTGCCTGGCAATGTCACTCCTCTTCTGTCCATGTCCTTCCTGATGGACACAGCAAAGGGCTCTGTGCAGCACAAAAACAAGAAAGGAGAGCGAGGACAACCCTGCCTGACTCCAGATTTGAAGGTGAAGCTATCTGTTTCCCATTCATTCATTCGAACTGCATGATGGATGTCCATGCAGAGCAGTTGTATCTAATTTTGAATTCACTCCCCGAAGCCCATTCTGGCGAGATCACCCATCATGGATGTGTGCAATATCCTGCCATAAGCCTTCTGCTGGTCCAAACTGACCAGGCAGGAGTCCACCCCACTGTCCTGAATGTTGGCAATGGCATCTCAGAATATTGCAATGCTGTTAAAGATTTTCCTGTGCAGAACAGCACAGGTTTCGGTGGATCAACTGTCCCAGAGCAGACTTGACCCGATTTAGAAATGCCCTTTGTAATCAATGTTCAACAATGAAATGGATCTCCGGATTCTGATGTTCTCTCTTTCACCTTCTGTTTGTAGTTGAGAGTGATGCTGCCCATCCACATGGAGTCTGACATTTTGCCGCCAGGTGCATCCTGTTCTATACCTCCATCGTCCGTACCCATCCAGACCCACAGAGCCATGTACAATACAGCCAGTAAGCAGTTTTATTCGACTTAGAGGAACTGATGGGGTCTGTCAGCTCCTACAGGGTCAGTGGCTAATCCTGACAATCCTACTTGCTGTTGTCTAAGACTTCCCTTCTTGAGGATAGGATGATCTGGGAGACTGGTATTAAAGGATCTACTGATTAAAAATATGGAAAATGCTTGCATCAAATTGTTTTTTTTCCTGAACCATAACTAGACAAATGCTGGTCAATTTGTACTGACCATTTCTACCATTTCTCGTTAAGGAGTTGTGTACATCCTGTCTCTGCCTTGCCAGTGCACTTTACAGACAACTATCATTTCCTACAAGTTTTATTTTGTAATATCTGTGTAAATATGAATTTTTCTTTGCAAAATAAGTGCAAGTTACCTTCTGCTGGTTTGATACAATTGCGAGTCCTGTGTCATTGATTTGAGGACACTTTTCAAACCTTTCAAAGCTCCTGAATTCAGGAATGTTTTTAGGTTTTACAAGTGCTGAGTTTGTGTTGCGTAAGCTGACATTAACATGGGCAGTCCACTACCATGTCGTTTGAACAGGAACAAAAGTCAGTGAGTGTCACCCATTCAGAGGGAATGTAAGGCACTGCTGATGTTTGAAAGTGGGGCAAAAAAATAACTCTCTCCCCTCCAGCATTTGTTCTCAGCTCCAGATTCCAGTATCTGCACTCTCTTGTGTCTCCAGTTTACGATTTTACAAGCTATGCCCACTTCAAAGACATTCTTCCCCTCTCTCACTGCTCCTCCTGACTGTGTTTTCCACCGCTCTCCTGCTCTCTGACATGCCCTTCCTCAGTACTTGTCTTTACTTCCATCTAATCACACTCGGTTTCCAGCTCTGTTTCCAGGCCCAGCCAGGATCTCAGCCATGTACATTTAATATACATCTTCTCCCAATGGTTTCTCTCCCATGTCCCACGCTCCACCACCTCTACTATGCATTGGTACCTTCCGGCCCTTTCTCTTTATATTTCATCGCTCTGTCTCGCTTTTTCCAAAGGGTTGTCTGTAGGGCAATGGTATAAACAATGAATTTCAGGAACCTCTCACCTCCTGATTTCCCTCCTCTCTCCCTCTGATCCACCTCCGTGCAACCCATCCTCATTTTTTGTCCCCGTTCACAAAACTCCAATGACCCCCCTCCCCAGCTCTTCATTCTTTTTCATCACCCTTGCCCTCCTGGTTCCATCCATCTCATCCCAATCATTTCACCAAGTGGATTTCCCCCTTTCTGGTTCCATCTTGTTCCAACTGACCTTCACCTCAACCTGATGGTTCTGATTACCACCATTATCACCTTCTTCACTTATCAAAACACATACCTAGCGGCCTTTGTTCTTGCTTATCACCTTCACCAGCTGTCTCCACCTTCATCTCCCTTGGCCCATCTTGATCCATATGCACTCCACATCTTTGTTTTTTCCATTCTTTCTTACATTGTCTGCAAGTTTTCAATGTTTTGTCTCTGTCTCCAAAATCCATGCCTCCTCATTAACAGTCCTTAATCCTTCACTCCCCCTTGGTGCACCAATCGCCTGCTGGCACCTGACACACCCCTCCCACCCTCTTCTCCTTATATTGGCAATCACCCCTCTTAACTCTCAGCCCTGAAGCAGGATCTTCAACCAGGATGTGGACAATTCTTTTTCGCACCACCGAAGCTGAGATCCACTGGCAGAGTGTTTTTTGCTCCAGAGGACAAGTAAGATGTCTAAACTGCAAAGGCGGTGTCCTGATCCTTGGACCAAGATCATGCAGCAATTGACCAACCATCTGAAGTGGAGCCTGCAGGGAGAAGATCAGACAGGAATTTCAAGCTTTCTGCACCAGCAGGTAAGGGACTTTTCCTTTTCAAATTGTTCAGTTTTTCGTTAAAAGTTTACCTGGCAAATGCTTACGAATTTATGCTGAGCGATTCTCCTTGAGGAGATTGGTCAGCCCTGTTTCTGCTTTGCCTTTCCCCTTGAAATGAAACTGTACCCTGAACAGAAGTGTTTTGTGTTGCATTGCTGTGTTGTGTTGGTATGTGCTACCATATTGATAGCTGACTGCCTACTCAATTGAATGCTCAGAATTCATTCAAACCCCCTTGCACCGTCTGCTTGCAATCGGCCCTTCCCTTCCTATCCCGTCACGCAGGCTTATCTCAGGACTCTATTATTTTCAAATATCCCTTTCAGATCGGCCCTCTATGCAAGTTGGTTGTGTTGAGAGAGTCCAGCCTGTCCAGTCCAAAGTCAGAGCCACGTTACTCCGAACACTATCTGCCTCCGAACAGAATCTCGATGCGACAATTTAGTGATGAATCTGAATTAATTTGCTCAGGTGCGAGATGATTTTTTGATTTTATGATTTCACTGAAATCTCAGGTGATTGCTCCCACTGTCTGTTGACTATACGCTCCCACTGTCAACTTCAAACGATATTCAGCGAAATAGTGAATTCCAAACAATTCGGGGACAGAAATCTCTTGAATACAAACTTCCTATGAAAGCCGATGCCACTTGTTTCCATAATGCGATCTTTATTGTCGATCAAGGAGTTCATCATCCCGTTTACTTCACCTCAGCACAATCTGGATTACTTTGCTTCATGTTGTTGCTGCGAATAATCGTTCGCGATTTTAATCGTCGTTTGCTTCTTTGCATCCAGGATTTAACTAAATATGTGCAATTCTTAGGAGTGATCAAAATCTCAGCATCCACAGCAATACAGTAACGAGACACGCGAACCTCGCACATCCCAGAAGCGAGTCATCACCTCCCCAGATATTGTGGAGAAACTTTACACGAACATTTCCAATTGCTGCAATATTTCACTGCATAAGACAAGGCGCGTTTCTACACGATTATTATCCGACAGAGTGCTCGCCGAAATTTCCTCGTCATTCCTGAAATGGTTTTCACATGTCACCGAGTGATCACGTCCACAGCTCACCTTGTGCTTTATTTCCTTCTCCGATGGTTTTTCTCAACACTGTTCACTGTATGTTATTTCAATTCACCATCGTTGAACAATCCCTTCTTGGTAATTTCAGGTTGGAGAGAGGTGGTCGGTGTGAAATTACTCACAGCCGCTTAACAGTGACATCTGGAAGTGCGACCTGTTGAGGTAACATTGTCCTTGTTCTGACACGTGATTGCTGGGTCCAGGGATTCCAGGAAAAATTTGTGCAAACATTTTTTAAATTCACTTTTATGTAGAAATCGGACTCCTTCGGAAGTGAGTGACAAAAAGTCTCATCATCCCCAAGGCCAATGCAAAACAATGAAGAGAAACTGATTTACTGAAATATCTCAGCATCTTGTGTTGAGTTGCAATTATTTTCACCAGATAATATCTACTTTAGATCAACCCTTCTTACATTCTACTACGCATATTTGCTGCAAAACTTTAGACCAATATTCAGAAGGCATTTCTCCAGGATGAAAATCTGATAAAGTTTTCATGTAAACTCAGTGCCATTCATGAAATTGTCTTTTCCTGTCACTGAGAGATCAAGTCCAGCAGCTCACCTTATAATTTATTTCCTCCTCCAAGGGTTTTCCTTCCATTCCGTGACTGCAGGAGGTGTGCGTTGTATGGTCACTACAACAGTACAAAAGTGCATCATGATTGTTGGGAACAAACGGATTAAGTGCTACCGGTTGAGGTGCCTTTACTTGTTAAATCAATATCAGCTGGAGAAGTTGACATTTATTCTGAGCTTTGTATTTGCATGTCAAATATCTCCCTGCAATCTTTTCTGTGGAGTTCAGGTTGCCCACAGGTACACTTGAGGAGGTTAGACTGGAGGACAGACAAGAATTAAACCTATGCGGGTACAGAAACTTTGCTTTTGAAATTGTTCATTTTTCCTTTTATTTGTGCATGATCTGATGTATTCTGTGCAATTCATCTCCAAGTGATTAAAGTCACACCATGCCAAGCATCCAGGCCAAACTATGAAGAGACAACTCGCTTCCTCAAATACCTCAGCACCTTGTCTTGATTATGTTTAGTAACAACAGATAATGTAAAGAAAAATCTTCTTTTAAAGAACAATTCCAAGGTTTTATTACCCAAATTTGCTTCAAAATTAAAGAACAATGTTCGGGATGTGATTCTTGACAATTATTATCTGACATCGTTTTTGACAAAACTTCCATGCCATTCCGGAATTTTCTGATGTCACTGACTGATCACGTCCAGCAGGTCTCCCAGCAATTCATTTCCTGTTCCAGGGGTCTCTCCTATCCATGACTGCAGGAGAAATGCAATATATTTTTACAACACAAGTGATGCTGAATACATTTTGATAAAATTATTAAGTGCTATATATTCTAGAGTCTTTACGTGTTAAATTGTCATCAGCTAGAAAAGGTGACAGTTTTCTGATATATATTTTGGCATGTCAGATATAGAACTGAATTTTTTTTCACATGGAACAGGAGTTCAAGGTTCCTCATACTATATAGACCTATTTCATTGTTAAATGTAGATTATAAGATATTGGCAAAAATTTTAGCAAATAGAATGGCTAATTATTTACCAGAATTAATTCATGTAGATCAAGCTGGTTTTATTAAGAATAGTTATTCAAAAGATAATATAGCTAGATTAATTAGTTTAATTAATTTACAAAAAAAGAAGGAAGATTTACCATTAGTATT
>JAVLUD010000142.1:0-11214 GCA_032162045.1 Torpedo suessii
CACCAAATGTTTCTTTCTCCTATTATATAAAAGTCCACTTGAATCTTATCAGTGCATCTGCAGCAAAATATTCCATACTACCAGGTAAGAATATAAACAAAAAGCATGTTCACTTTTTTTCATCTGAATGCAGGCCTTCATTTAGATAAAAATAATATATTTTCATTTAGTGACTGCAACAATGGTACCTCCATTCTGTTGCAGGTTATGAATTTAAATGTTTTCTGGTCATTTTGTGTTTTTTCGATGACACGTTTGCAGTTACAACAGCTAGTCTCATAATCAAATCTTGCATGGAATACGTTACGTGACTACTAAGAATGGATACAAATATCGTTGATTGTCTAACCATGCAATTTGAGTAAGAGTTCATCAGTAAGCATGGTGAATGAAGCTCATTGGAATTTAGAGAGTTTTCACTTTGATATTTTGATGATTTTAGTTTGGAAGGCTTCTAGGCCATAATTTAAGATGACCAGGTTTTATTGCAAAGACAATATTCTTAAGGTGACTATTTGGCCACCTCAGCCACTACTGTGAAATAGAGGATGTGTTTGTAACTTAATCATCACAATACATGGGCACTGCATGTTACTGTCTCAAAAGAAACAGAAAAAAATAACATTTGTAGATGTTACATTTGCACATGTTTTTTAAGCAAATTTTAATGAAATTAAATATATATGTGAAGTTGTAATTATCTGTTGTAAAAGAGTAAAGGTACTCTTCAGCATCAATTCTCATGATATGTAATTGGCAGCGTGTACCATCAGAATTTGCCAATTAAGCTGTGGATATGTAATATTACACCATAAAGAAGAGACATTTGTCGATTCCATGTGGAGCATTGTATTTATTATAAATAACACTTGATGCTTCCGTTAGATTTGTTATGGTGGTAGGATATGACACTCTTTAAATGTAATTATAACTTAGATGGTAGCAGAAATCAATACACTTTAGTAATAATCTTTGCAGCAGTTGCATTTCCATTTTCCTTCATTTCCTCAGAGATAAAGATCAACTTGCTTTCCTTTCAATAATACATAAATGTGGATTTGCATTTCATTCAATATTGGGATATTTCTTTTCTGTGCCAAATATAATGCTAAAGTAAGAATTGATTTTAAATTCAGAACCATAGTCTGGTTGGGAAAATTTGCCCAAAGATTTACTGTTATGATGAGGTATGGAAGAACATTATTTTCTGAGCTATGTGATAGGCTTTCTTTTCGAGTCATGAGCAATTCCTTGGCTGAATTATCATATGGTTCTCCTAATTTTTCTAGGAAAGATAATTCTAGGGATGAGATGATACACATAGAATGAGGTAATATAAGAACTCGAAAACAGAACCAGTAGCAATAAGCAGATCTTTTTTTGAGAAAATTAAAAATCTACTTGTACTCTTTGCAATATAGGTCCACATTTGCCCTCTTCATTACTTCTTGTACCTCCGGACTCAGCATGTTTCTTCTACAAGGAAATCTGGACCTATCTTATTGGCAACTTTGAATAGCCTCACAGCATTTAAATAAAGTTCCACTTTTTTTTTCTTACCAAGATGATAATCGCACTATTTTCCCACACTGTTCTTAATTTGCCATATTTAATCTGTCGAGAACCCTTCAGAGTCTGCCTGCTTCACCACATCCTCAACTATCTTGTATCTACAGTCACTTAATCATTAATCAGGATTGTAAACACCTAAACTTAAGTCTTATTCCCAGAAGAACTCCACCAAATACAATTTACCAGCCTGAAAAATAACAATATAAAACTGGAAAATGCTGGAAGCATTTAGCAGATCAGGTAGCATCTGTGAAAAGAGACAGAGGCGATGTTTCATGTCAAACTGCATTTAAGCACTTCTGCCCTGAAGGGTCTTTGACCAGATGTGTTAACTCTGTTTCTCTTTTCACAGATGCTGCCTGACTTGCTGAGTGTTTTTAGCATTTTCTGCTTCTGCAGCTTTTATTTTAAGGGTGGCACAGTTGGCGTAGCAGTTAGCGCAATGTTTTTACAGTGCCAGCGATCGGGACCGGGGTTCGAATCCCACACTATCTGTAAGGAGTTTGTACGTTCTCCCCGAGTCTGCGTGGGTTTTCCCTGGAGGCTCCAGTTTTCTCCCACCATTCAAAAACGTACGGGGGTTGTAGGTTAATCGGGTGTAATTGGGCGGCACGGGCTTGTGGGCTGAAATGGCCTGTTACCGTGCTGTATGTCTAAATTTAAAAATTTAAAATTTAAAAAAAATTCTTGCTAAAACTGTTTAAGGAAATGTATAGTTCCTTAGAAGTGTCACACTAGTTTTACTAGGTTGAGCTTGGGATGTAAGGTCATCTTTGAGGAAACATTAAGCAGAATGAGCATATAATTGCTGGAGTTTATAAATATGAGAGGTGATCACATTGAATAAACTGACTCAGAAAGGGCTAGACAGAGAGGAGTTGTCCCATGTGGAGCAGGTTAGAACCAGGGGTATAGCTTCAGGATACAGATAAGAAATTTATTCACTTGGAAGGCTGTTAATCTTTGGAATTTCTGACCCAAGTGAGATGTTGTTGCTGAATCATTAAATATATTAAAGGCCAAGATAAATGGCTTTTGGACCATTGGGGAATCAAGGGTGATGGGGGAAAATGGAGTTGAGGCCAAAGATATCAGTTGAATGAATGATACAGCTGACTTGGTGTACTGAATGGTCTCTTGTTTCTACGTTGTATGTAATGTTTTGGCACATTTCTACAGTTTTATTCTCATTGTAAAAGATTTAATTTTGTAGAAGAGCAGAACATGATAATCCAAGGGCAATTTTTGTTTAAAGATTATCAGTGAGAGCTCTTGTGCAGGTAAAGTTTGGTCTAACTGTGGCAATATATATGGCAGACTACCCAATTATATATTAAATGTTAAATCTAGTCCTGTGATATTCAGGAAACATAGAATACTCAAATGGTCTGCCGCTGCCCATTCCATGACCAATGTTCCTTTCCAAAATACCTTCTTGAATAAGCTCTTGGTTACCTGGCCTGATGATCTCCTTTTGTGCTTGGTGTTAAATGTATTTTCACCATGCTTCTTTTCTGCATTGTACTACAGAAAAGGCAATAATTGATGTTATTTATTTCTGTAAAGATTTAGTGTTCATCCAATGTTTTTGTGCTGTATCACTTTACTGCATGTCTATGCCGCCTGGGCAGTAAAACGGTGAATTGTTTTGTAGTTTGAAAGTATTGGCCGTTTTATTTGTACGAAAATCCCATTGTAGTCTAGAAACAAGAAAAATTATATTGTATTGATGTTCTCTTTCATGTCTTTAGAACATTCAAACTGAAAGTGCCTTCACTGTTTTAATGAGTGAAAGAAAGCAAGATTTTTTTTCATGGCCAAAAGTTAAATTTCTAGATAACTTCCTGGAAATCATATTTCCATCAGCACCCATTTTCTATGCATAAATAACATACAACCTGTGATTTTAGACATGTGTGGCAGAGTTTGCACACATTTCCTGTTTGTGCGCCGTCCACTGGAAAATTTGGCAGGAATTTCCTACTATAATTCGCCCTAACATCAAAGTAATTTCCCCATCATAATTTATACATGTAATGACATCATTAGTATTATTTGCTTAAGAGCAGAAATTGAATTAAAATGTTGCATTTTATGGGTTGTGTAATTAGCACATAGCTAAGTAAGGAACCCATCATGTGGAAAGTACAGAAGCCTGTGGGTGAGGAATAAATATGGAAAATGCTGGGGATACTCAACTAGCCAGGCAACATCTGTGGAGAGAGAAACAGAGTTAATGTTTCAGGTCAATGATCTGAGTAAGATAGCATTTTCTGTTACTCTTTCAGATTTGCAATACTTGCTACTTTTTTTGTTTTTCGGTGTTGGTTGGGGCTTGGAAGAATTTCCATGTCATGTGAATACTACTGTTAAGTCTAGTCTTGAATGGAAGATTATCCTTGCTTTAGTATTCCCTCCAATGAAAAGATTGCATCTAAATGAGTGTACTGTGCTGTCGTTCTGGATCATGTCCCAAAATGTGGAGAGCGACTTGAAACCATAGTCACTTGACTAGGCAGCATGTCATCCACAGCTGGTAAGAAAACAGAAACTTATTACCTGTCCCAGTATTCAAATAGAAGAATTCTGATAGCATGAATCACCTTTTTGGGAGAGGTTATTATAGACTGTCATTCAAGTCTGTATCATTGGGAAGAATTGGATGTGACAAAAAAAAGATTAACAGTGAGAACTAAAGGCATTGTGACTAAGAACTACGGTAATTGCAAAAGTGCTTATGGGAACTGCAAGTTCCAATACACATTATTTTCAGTTAATGTGCAGCAGGGACATGTGGCAACTTCTGCATTTTGGAATGCTGATTATGAGGATTTGGATGAAAAATAATCTGGAAATGAAGCTTTGGTGAAAAAGTGTCAGTGAATATTGAAATATATGAAAATTTAAATCTGTAACTTTGATTCCTATAATATTTCAAACCAGCATTAAATGGATTGTTGCTTAAATTATGAATAATTAATATACTTGACTTGAAGAGAAATGCCTTAGCTTCAGCACAATTTTTATCTTCCCATACTCCATAGTTAAATTTTAGCAATGGCCAGCAATATTGAAGGATTTAATCTGAATTGTTGATTTGTACGTAAAAATGTCAATGTGCAAATGGCATTGATAACAGTTCTCCTTGCTTGTATCACATTTATACCACCAAATTAAAAAAACTCAAGTGAGTCGTTCGTCGGCACTTCAGTTCTACCAGCCTGACCAAATGATGCCTGACCTGCTGAGTTTTTGTAGCATTTTCAGTTTTTATTTTGGGTCTGGTATGGTGTTGAGTTGATGAACGATGCCCTCTTCAATGTAGGATTAAATTTGAAATGAAATTGCTGGGTGATGACTAGGTACTGAATCTTTCCTGGGTCAGGGTGAAATAGCATTGAGTAATAGCATGCCACTTTAAAAGATCTTTAAATGATTTCCAGAAAAGTTTGTCAGCTCCCATGTCATTTTGTGGTGTGCTGCTAAGTATACCAGTGAACAACTGTATCTGTTGCTGCAAGACAAATTGCACACTGCTAAAAGCAAAAGCAATGGATTGATAAATGGAAACACATCCAGGTGGGGCACATTGAAATAAACTTCTAAGGGAAAACTACGGAGAATCGTCTTCACTTTCAACTATTAGGCACCATTTATTTCAGGATAGATTCAAGATATAACTATTCTTCATAGAATAAGGATACCAGGCAGCTTCACCACTATTTTATCAAAGAAATGTTCAGGTTCTAACACTTTGTATGCTGCAACTATCAGTGCAATAGGAGTTTGTTCTGCAAAGCATTTAAAGGGCAATTTCTTCATAATACATTTCATATGAACCCTTGTTATTTTAGACATCATGATCACAAAGCATACACCACCCATCACTACTTTATTAAAAGCAGCTTGAAGATTAAATGTAGATATTGTCATTTAATTATCACTGATGCATTAAACAGTTAAAATGAAGTCTGAAAATCAATGTTGCCCTCTCACAACTAACTTTAAACAGTAACAAACAGCTAAGGCAAGGCAAAAAAATTAAACAGGAAGTGAAATGAGGAATTAGTGACATTTCTGAAAACAAACATCTTTCAACCATTTTCTTAAGAATTAGAGTTAGATACTTAGGATATTAATTTAAAGTAATTTGTACTTGAGGCATCAACCATTGAAAAACAGGGCCTGAGTTTCCTGCTCGGATATAAGCTGGAAAATAGACCAGAAAGTACTCTCAATTTTCATCTCACTTTGCCCATATTGAGTTCACACAGAAGTGAGTTCTCTATTTCATTGGAATACATCTATATTTCACATGGTGTCAATCATCTTAAATCTCCAAAACCAATCAGGGCCCAAGTCAATTCTAAGTCCCATATTGAAGACTTAAAGTTTACGTTTCAATTCCTTTAGCATCATTCATGCACGTCACAAAATAACCTGCAGTTAAAGAAGTGTTCTTTAAATGTATGTTATTTTCAATGCCACCGAAATATCTGAAAGAATACAAAACATGGAGCAAGATCCAAAAAGGGTAATATTTTTAAAAGGTAATTGCATAATTGTAATTAATCCACCTGGAAAAAAAAGTCTCCCGATGTTCTTGACAATCTGTCTGCAATGATGAATAATGCCTGATTTAAAACAAACAAATAAAAACAATGTAAGAATATTCCAAAAGCTAAATGCTGTTTTCTCTGGAGGCAGTGACAATGAAGTATTGTGGGTGTAGACAGTTTGTGCGTGTGATTTATTTGGAGAAACATCTGAAGGATAGCTATAAAAGATTAAAGATTCAGGTGAATGAGGTTGTCCCTTGGGCCCTTAAAGATACCATGTAAAACCAACTAAATTATCAGCACTTAAAATTCTTGAGACCTATAAAGCCACATAATTGGGCACAAACACAAAGGAATTTTCAATGATTTTCAATCTGATACCTATATTACACTAAAACAGAAATTGCTGCAAATATTCAGCAGTTCAGGCAGCATCTGTAGAGTCATAGAATTGTAGAACATTACAGCACTGAAAACAGGCCTTTTGGCCCTTCTGGTCTGTGCCGGACTATTATTCTGCCATCCCACTGACCTGCACCCATTCTATATCCCTCCATACCCCTCCCATCCTGTCCAAATTTTTCTTAAATGTTAAAATTGAGCCCACATTCACCTCTTTAGCTGGCAGCTCATTCCACACTTCCACTACTCTCTGTGTGAAGAAATTCTCCCTAAACCTCTCCCCTTTCACCCTTAACCCATGTCTTCTGGTTTGGATCTCACCTCACTTCAGTGGAAAAAGCCTACATGCATTTACTCTATCTATACCCATCATAATTTTGTATACCTCTATTAAATTTTGTATACCTCTATTAAATTAGCACAGATTAAGAATCTCAGGGTTGTATGTGATGCCATCTATGTACTCTGACAATAAATCTGAAATCTGAAAAAAATCTCCCTTCATTCTTCTACGTTCTAGGGAATAAAGTCCTAACCTGTTTAACCTTTCCCTGTAATTCAGTTGCTGAAGTATCGGCACTCTTTCTATCTTACTGATACCTTTCCTGTAGTTAGGTGACCAAACCTGCACACAATACTCCATATTTGGCCTCACCAATGTCTTGTGCAACTTTACTATAACATCACAACTCCTATACACAATACTTTGATTTATGAAGGTCAATGTGCCAAAAGCTCTCTTTATGACCCAGTCTACCTGTGACACCACTTTCAGAGAATTGTGTATTCCCAGACCCCTCTGTTCTATCACACTCCTCAGTGCCCTACCATTTACCATGTAGGTCCAACCTTGGTTTGTCCTTCCAAAATGTAGAGAGAGAAAAACAAGAGTTAATGTTTCAGGTTGATGATCTTTCCTATCTTTTGAATCTAACAGATGGAATAGCAATTTTATTTGAGAAATGAAAACTACAGAAAGCATAATGTAGTGTTGCTACTTGGAGTGTACACACTGATGGTTCAGAAAACAACTTGCATTGCAGGCAAGGTTTCAGCCATCGGTCATTCCTTACTCCTTTTTGCGATTTTATTCTACACCAAGAATAACTAAAGTTACATTCCTGAATTCTTTAACAGAATCTTTAGTCAGAATCAGAATTTATTGTCATGAACATGTTTCACAAAATTAGTTGTTCATAAATACACTATTTAAAAATAAATTTGTGCAAAAGAAAAGTGAGGTAGTTTCTGTGGTTCATTGTCCATTCAGAAATCTGATGGCGGAGGGGAAGAAGCTGTTTTTGTATAATTGGGTCTGCGTCTTCAGGCTCCTGTCCCGGTGGATTCATTCTTCCATGCATAAAGGCAAGGGAAATTTCCCACCTTAAATTCAGTTACCATATCATTAAGATTTAGCAAATAGGACACAATTACACTGTGTCCTATTTGTAAGTCAGTCACTTTATATATTTCCATCATTCACATGTATGCGGCACGGTTAGCGTAGCGGTTAGCGCAAAGCTGTTACAGTGCCAGCGGCCGGGTTTGGAATCAGGCGCAGTCTAAGTACATTCTCCTGTGTCTTCGTGGGTTTCCTCCAGGTGCTCTGGTTTTCTCCCTCCCTTCAAAAACATACCAGGGATTTGGTCAATGGGTGTAATTGGGCGGCACGGGCCCGTGAGCCGAAAGAGCCTGTAACCATGCTGTATGACTAAATTTTTTTAAATTGAAGTGATGTTCACTCTGTTGCACCTTAGCATCAGAATTCGCTGATACTGCTGAAAATTCCACTTTAAAAACGGCAGCTCCAAAGATTCTCAAATTGTGGCCAAAAGGCATGAATTCTAGTGAATTAAGATAAGGCTCTTGTTAAATAATTTGCTTTACTCTTTCTGTATAATTTTGACAAGAGCAGTATTTCAGCAAGACAAGTGCAAAACATTGCTGGGGAAGTAATCAAAAACAAAATGTGCTACATTCTGGATGGAGAATTATTATTTGAGTTTACTTTAAATGTTTAAAAAATGCACTGGATTTCCATTGAGAAAATATGTCATTTCATTTCCTCTCTCTAAATCCCCACTTAAAAGATTTCAAAAGGTAGAATAAACAAAGGTCAAAGAGATTGCTTTGAGCTGAGATTATAAGTAGTTCCTGCAATTTGATGTAATTAAATCGTAGTATGTTCACTGTATCAAGTCAAATATCTCCTCAACCTAAATTCCATCAAACAGCTAATATCAAAACAAGTGGAATTTATGTTGAAGTTTTGCTCAAATTCCAGTTCTTCATGTACTGAATATAAATTAATTTATTTCTGAGGAAAATGTACCGGTAATTAATGTAAGACAGCAGCAAAACACGAGAGGTATTCAGCACATTTTAAGTCTTTTTATGCTTCATTTATTAAGATAATAATTCTCCTCACAGATGTCTAGAGCCCCACAAATCATACACCTGTACAATATGAAATATAAAAATTCTTTCGGCCTCCTCTCACCAAATTATTATGCTCTGATTGGTCAGCCTACATTCTCTGGAGTAGCAACAGGGCCGTTACTGTGTGAGAATCTCTAGTATCATGGTTTAATTAACATTTCAGTCCTTGGTGCATCATTTGCACCAATGTAAAAAAAATGGACTAAAAAGCAAACTGTTCTGATGATAGCCAGTGACTGAATGTATCGGGAGTCTTTATCATCAGACCATAAATTAATGTATCATAAAGTAGTAGCAATACTTTGTGATAAGTGCCGATTTCAGCAAATCACAAGGGAAGTGCAAGTTAATTTGATAGTGTTCCTTTTCCACATTGATAGCCAGATGAGCAATTTTATTGAAACCTACCCATATACAGTGGTTACAGGATGTTATGTCCTAACTGAGCTTGGAGAAAATTAGGTACAATATCAAAGATAGAAAGTTTCAATTTCTAAAGATGTGGGGCCCATTCATAGAATACTATCAAGATTGGAAGAATTAAGAATTTTGAATGTTCCGAGGACTCTCTGCCCGATGTCTGGAGGTCGCTATCTGATCCATATTTTTCCTTTTTTTAACAAAGGTAACCTTGATTAGAGGGAGGGGTTAGATTAGATTTAGATTTTAGGTAATTTTTTTTCTTTTTATATTATTCTTTTTAGTTGAATAATACGAAATAAGGGTTTCAACATGATTTTTACAGTATATTCATAACTTGTCTCTCATGTGAATTTAGGAACTGGTTAATGTAGTTCTATTTGTTTTTTTGTATTTGTATGAATATGAGATGACTTTTTAAGTGTTCTCAAAAAAAATTTTTTGTTTATTTGTTTATATGTTAAACTCAATGAAAATATTTTAAAAAGAAAAGAAAAGAAATTACCATTAAATCAATTGATTCTAGATCACTTTGGTTTTGTTAATGCTGAACAAACAGGGTTACGCATTCTACGTCCAAGCATTAGTGCCTTTCAAGTAACCTTCACTCCATTTTAACATTTTATGCAGATGGGAAATTGGTAATTGCTAAGTTTTCAATATTTTCCAAAGGGGTTACAACGCTCAATTAACCTTTTATTTCTTTTGTGAAGTAACCCCATTGGAAAAGTTTTTTTACAAATTTCATTATACAAATACATGTTTATGCAATTCTCTAATCTGGCATTATTACCACCAAATTCTTTACAGTTTAATTTACTTAATTAGGCCACTTGGGTTCTAGTTTAAACCAATGAGAAATGGGATATTGTTTTGTAAGGATTCCAAGTTAGCTGGTGTGTTTGCATCTCCACCGGGAACACAGTTCTCTTCATTGTCTTCTTTAAAGCTGCAAGCTGTCGCTCAATGCAAGTCACAGTAAATCTTCCGGATGCAATCCCAAAATGTGTACACCAAGGACTACGCTCAGACCTGTCAGTGTGCTTATTGTGTACTCACAATAAGCAATGCAGGCCAAAAGGGATTTTTAGAAGCAAGCTAAGTGATTGTCATTTAAACTTTCAAGGCAATTTAGGAACTTTTCCAATAATGCAAATGTACAAAATACAATTTTTTTTAGCTAAAGATCCAGAAATTATTTCTCATGAGATTTTTTGGCAATAAAACTGTGTTATTGTTCTTCACTGTGCACACTACATGAGGAAGGAGAAATTGGTATTGGTAGTTTCAGAGTAGTGTTCCCTCCTGATGTGTTGCAATCTTCACCATTTAACACACTGAGTGGGACCTTTTTAACCAGCCTGTTAAAGGATGTGCAAGCAACACTCATCTAGCTGCTGACTGAAAGGTTGTCGAAAGGAAGGGAGAGATTGTGAGAGTGGGAGGTTGGAAAATTCTTGACAAGCCAAGCAATAGGAGGCATGCTCTTTATCCAATGAGCCCATGGAATCTTGCCAAGTGCTTCTGACGGGAAGTTGTCGGAGAGGTTTCTGAAATAGCAAGAGAGCAATCTTTAAGTGCTTACATATTGGGGAGAACTGCAATGAAGTCAGATGCCTGTGGCTGCTAAGTGTGCAGTAGTTTGCTGGAGGAAAAATCAATGGAATCTGTCCTTTTAAAAAAAATATTTTATTTAAAATGTTTAAATCACACAAGACACTGTATAAAATACAAAATTATTAAAATACATGTGATACATTTTCACCACCCCCCACACTCCCTCCCCGCCCAAACCATCCCACCCCAACAAATATACAAAAAT
>JAVLUD010000143.1:0-11208 GCA_032162045.1 Torpedo suessii
TAATCAAATAAATTAGATCTGTTTGCTACTGTTTTGTATTCAAAACACAGGCAAAACAAAGACCGATTTGGACTTAGTGCTGTTGAATCTGATTTTTGACCCTTAAGTTATTTATACCATCTTCTAAGCAAACGCTAAGTAAAACTCTGTAACTTGAGGTATTCTAAAAATCAAAAGAAGTAACGAAGTCTGTGGATGATTCGATATACTGAAATGTTTGAGTTGATAACATTGAGAGGATTTGAAATTCAAGATATTTTGGTCGGTGTGGACAAGTTGGGCTGAAGGGCCTGTTTCTATGCTGTATGACTCTAAGTCTTGCTAATATTAATCTGCTTAATCAGTCTATTGATAAATCATTTGAAGTGCCAATTATACAGTTGCTGCATAAATATTAAGTTCACCTTGGTAGATTCAATATACTTTTAGAGGAACTGTTGGTGGAAGGCTGAGAAATGAAATGGTGGCTTGGATTTTCTTGATATTTCCAGGCCATAACACTCATGGCATTTTTGAATACTTTGGTTGCAGAAAGATGGACGATAATAGGAAAATGAACGATAAAAATATATCAGTTGTTGACTGTTATGTTTATTAATCTTGGATGATGTGTACCTCTTCAATTTACATCCTGTTCCACTTCAGAATTTTTATCAAATATAACAATTAAAAGTAAGGAAGAATAAAGGTGTGAATATCCAAACAATATCATGGGTTTATTATTTGCATTTAATCTACTCACTTTTACTGGCTGCATGGATTAGACACTTCCAATAAGTAAGTCATGCTCTTTAATTTACCGAGTCAGTCATCCAGCATTTAGTCATAATATGTAATATTTTGTTGTTTTGATTGATTTATTGGTGTAATTTTCCAAGATCTCTGCTTTTTGAATGCAATGGGCAGTTTATTGGAAAACCATGAAATACTCATATGATCAAATACTGATAGCATGGATCCCATCAGCTGTGTTACTGAATAACTTCCCTGCCACAAAGCATTTTAGAATATCGAATAGGAACAGGCCATTCGGCCCATAATGTCTGTACTGATTATGAAGCCAACATCTTCCTGCAGATGGTCTATATCACTCCATTCCCAGCCTAAATGTTTCCTAAATGTTGCCATGGTGTCTGCTTCCACCACTTTCCCTGGCAGCCCATTCCTGGCACCAACCACTCTTTGTGTAAACAAACTTGCCTTGTAAATCTGCTTTAAACTTTTCCGTTCTCATCTTAAAGCGATGCCTTGCAGTATTGATGGTTCCAACCTGGGAAGAAGACTTTGACTTTCTACCCTCTCTATGTCTCTCATAATGTTATAAACTTCTATCAAGTTGGCCCTCTGTGTCTGTGCTCCAGAGAAAACAACTCAAGTTTGTCCAACCTCCACTTTTAGCACATACCCTCCAATCCAGGCAGCATCTTGGCGGTATGGTGATAGGGCGGCACGGTTAGCATGGCAGCGCAACACTATTACAGCACCAGCAACCTGGATTAGAATCAGGTGCTTTCTGTAAGGAGTTTGTATGTTCTCCTGGTATCTACCTGGGTTTCCTCTGGGTGCTCCGGTTTCCTCCCACCTTCCAAAAAATGTACAGGGTTTGTAGGTTAATTAGTGTATTTGGGTGGCACAAGCATGTGGGCCTGTTATGGTGCTGAGTTTAAATTAAATTAATTTAAATTAAATTAAATTTAAACTAAATCTAACATTAGTTTTTGTTTTCAAAAGCCTTCACATCCTTTCTATAATGTGGCAACAGAAGTACCCACAACAGTCCAAGTACCACATAACCAAAGTTTTAGATAGCTGAAAGAAAAAAACTTTGGACACAGATCATTCTTCCAGTAACTCCATGTCTATCACATTTAATTTCTGCACAGGTATATCTGAAACACTTTCTTCCTCGATTCTCTCTTCCTCTCTCCCATTGATCCTGTCTCTCTTAACATAGAACATTACAGCACAATAAAGGTCCTTCGACCCCTGATGTTGTGCCGACCTATATATTCCTATATTAAAAAAATAATTCTAAACCCTTCCTACCTCATAACCCTCTATTTTTCTTTCATCCATGTTCCTGTTTAAGAGTCTCTTAAACACCCTTAATGTTTCAGCTTCCACCACCATTCTTGGCAAGGCATTCCAGGCACACACAACTCTCTGTACAAAAAAACTTACCCCTGATGTCTCCCCTAAACTTTCCTCCCTTCACTTTGCAGAGATGTCCCCTAGTGTTTGCTATTCCTGCCCGTAAAAAGGTGCCGGATGTCTACTTTGTAGTCCTCTATTAAGTCTCCTCTCATCCTTCTTCACTCCAAAGAGAAAAGTCCCAGCTCTGCTAAACTTGCCTCATAAGACTTATTTTCCAATTCAGGTAAATCTCCTCTGCACCCTCTCTGTGCCTCCCATTATCTTGTAGACATCTAAGTCACCTCTCACCTTTCTTCGCTCCAAGGAGAAAAGCCCTAGCTCTGTTAATCTTGCCTCATCAGACATGTTCTCCAGTCCAGGCAACATCCTAGTCAATCTCCTCTGCACCCTCTCCATTATGGACAGAGGGATGTTTGTGTTTATTCTGCTCGGAAATTTCTAACTGGCATTTACCTGTGTTGTCTTTTTGTTTTTTTAAAAAAACACAAGCATGTTTCCAGATGGAACCTACTACACGTGCAGGAATTATGGGAACGCTTCTGGGATAATCCAAGTAATATTTTCTCTCTAGTGACAGAATGCAGATGATGAATATTAATTGTTGGATAATTTAATAGTTTCATGGGATAAAAAGCAATAGATTATTTCCAGATATGAAATTTCATTATGTATATGACAAAGATGAGGAGGTGGATGGGGGAAATGTTAGGTATTTTAATAGTTTCCTTCCCACAACTAATACCCTCTCTCAATCTAACTCTGGTTAGAAGTAATCAGAAAAAGGGTTCTTAAAATTTCTGTTTTGTGTATTTTTTTTAAACAAACTTGGTTGCTGCTTTGTTCCTGCCTCATAATCCTTGTAGTGCTTCTGAGTTCAGTTGTGGTATAAATCTTTTGTTTATTTTCTTTTTTTCAATGCAATATAGCGACCTGCTTGAGATCAAGGAATCTTTTTTTTCTTTCTTTTTTATTCTTTTTCAATCATTTTATTAACATTTCATAATATACACAGCATAAGGAGAATAGAAATAACACAATTAAAATGGTATGTCCAAGTCTACATAGTATAAGTATCATATATAAATTCCAAAGAGTGAAAATGTGACATATTAGAAATAATTCTCCTAACAAAGAAAACAGAGATAAAGAAATAATTATAATATTATATATTAAAAAAACAACTAATCTACAAAAAAAAACATATAATAAAAAATAATAAAATACTGTTATTTAAAAGCATACTTAATTCATTGGTTTTGATTCCTACTTCATTCAGAAGTATATGCCTAGAAATTGGATTACAGATAATATAAAGTGAACTGCACGGATCTACAACTTTCTTTCTGAGTCCTCCATCCATCTAATGTGAAGTAGCCAGAAAATGAAGAGTGGGGATAAGCATGGTGTATCACTGGCCTGAATGCCTTTTCTGGGATTTTCAATCATGCACACATGCATAAATTATGTACAATGCATTTGAGCAGGTCAGAATCTAGTGCTGGGAATCAGCCTTGAGAAATTGCCTATTTACACAACTCTTACTTAGACATCTCCACTATTTGAGCCCGACTCCCAGTTCAGGGATCCAACCCAAACCCAAAGCCATTCTCTGATCCAAAATCATGAACCAATTTAAAATAAATTTAAATTGTTTAAATCTTTACACCACAAAGAACCACCAAACAATTAAAACCATTTAACTAAAGTAGTTTCAAAATGTAAATTTAGCAATGCATGCCCTTCTCCTTTTGGAATGCAGCAAGAGTGCAGGACTCCAGAATCCCACCATAGAACAGCCAAAATGTTTGGGAGTTCTGCATGCTGTGGAAATCCCAAACATGTTCATATTTAAATTGAGAAATGTCAAACCTGTTGACTTTCAAACAAGTTTCAGCCCTTAGAAATTTACCATTAAAGATCATTTTGTTCAAGTATTCAAACTTTTCAGTTGTGTTTTATTAGTCATAAATGAATCTGATTACTTCTTGTACATTCTTACCTCCAAGATAATTAGATATTGAACTTTACTGTAGAGTAATTATATTTATCAATTTGCATAACTTTTGTGACATAAAGTATCTGCCCAGTTCTTTATTTTCTTTGACAATATAACTTATCAGGTGTTGTATATACAAAGTTGTGAAGAGTAGAATGTACAGTCCATAAAGTGTGTCTGACCTAATTCAGAAGCTGTGGTACATTAATGTCTTTTGTAAGTGATTGTTGTAAAATGTAATGTTAGATGAATGACCATGAAATTCCCAGTACCATTCTGGCACTATCATGTTAACATAGCTGGGAAAATAAAACTGCTTTTGCTTTGACACTAGACAGCCGATGGTGATTTTGTAAATACTCGGTGAAAAATTCGATCTTAGAATGCATTACTTTCCTCAATACTAAACAGACTACATCTTTTTATTACAAATTATTATTTTTATTTTGTCCCCATTTCCAAAATTGGTAGTCAACTGAGATATATTTGATGTCTATTAAAATAGAATGCAGAGTGATTGTGATGACTTTGTGCCCTCATTTCTTTAGCCTTCCCATTCTGCATCCAAAATAATCTCATTATATCAATTGCCAAGGCCTTGAGTTCTGAAATTCTCTCTTCATGTATATCGCCCATAATTTCTCCACCATTAAAAAAATGCCTTAAATTCAAAACTTTTACCAGTCCTTTCATCATCTTCTTCATTATATCTTGCAGGGTGTCAAATTTTGTGTAATGTTACATTCTAAGTTCCAATGGATATTTAATTACAGTAAAACCCCTGGTATCCGGCACCTATGGGATTGGTAGATGCCAGATAAGTGAATTTTCCGGTTGCTTGAGATTGTGTGTTGCGTGATTGGCGAACTGATGGTGAGGCACGGCAATTTTAAATTTCCATATTTTTTACCTATTTATTTTCCACGATTTTTTTTGCCGGTTGCTTGAATTCCAGATAACGGGTTTTTCTGTACATTGTGTGGAAAAGCACAACCATTTGTCTCTTTTATTTTTGTTCCTTTCTATTTTCCTTCATTCTTTAAAGAACAGAACATGGAGGAAAATGGAGTGGGATCTTCAGCTTTCTTTCTGTAAAACATCTGTCAATCAATTTGGACAGTACCAGCATGACAGAAACAAGAGGGCAAAGTTCTTTTGTTCCCAATCGAAGTTTCTCTAACAATATGCATCACCAAAAGAAGTTCAAAAAATAACTTGTCTTATTTTCTATTTTCAAGAACTTGCTTTCCATATTTCCCTCAACAACCATGTCCATCAGTTTTATAGTGTTATGGATCTCCTAAAGACATGTTAAGTGTTATAGAGCAAACCTCCACTCTTTTTCAATCCCATCCCAACCTGTGTGAAAAATGTCATTAGCAAAAATTCCCACAACAGTTGTAGAGATCTTTCCATTCACAGCTGCAGGTATTCTTCAATTGACTTTGGAGAAAATGGTGCCAACATCATGTGATATTAAACCTGATGAACTATATACCGCTCGCACTTTAAGGTGGAGAAGCATAGGTCAGAAAAACACTTGAAATTGATCGTAGTTATTGACAACCTTGCAGTGCATGCTGCCAAATCCCCTTTCATTAGTGAAGCTTCATGGTGTCGGAAGCTCAAAGGCATTCTGCGAAAGCAATACTGAACTCGAGAACACACAGAATGTAATAAAAGATCACACTCAAAATCTACTAAATCCGAAGATTGATTGATTTTAAATACTAAATAATGGCTAGTTAGACAAATAGCATAATATAATTTGCACTTTGACCTTGTGCATCAATTTTTCCAACTCAAAATCAAATTTGTGAATAGTCAGTTTGACCATTCAGGTCTCTCACGTTTGGCACGTGAAGCAGGCGTTCAGCAATAAGGATACTGCGACAAAACTTTAAATACTGAAGGTAGATGAATTGTCGATTAAATTTAAACAAGATTATAATTTATTTGTGTAGCTTTTAATTGGAGAAATTTTGTAACTGTAATAATCCAGCCAAAACTTGTGTGTCCTTTCTGATCCACTATGCTTCCCTACCTAAATATAATACTAACTTTCTGACTTGGTGATCAGTGCAGAAAGGTGACCATTTTGCAAATGTTCTTGCGATAGGATTCTGAAGAGGACGACTATGAAGTGGAGACCATCACTAGGAAAACAAATGATTCTCAGCGCGCTCCTGGTTTTAAACCATACATTCCTGAAGATTTTGCAGACTTTGACGTATACAATGCAAGTCTTGAAAACAGGGATTTGTTTTCCTCTAAGCCTGAGTTCCTGAGTTCTCGCTTCCTTGAAAATGAAGTTTCACGTAGTCCAACTACTAGCAGCATGACTAGTGGTTACTTCTCCCATAGTGCTTCCAACGTGACACTCTCTGATGTGACATTCGCTGGTACGGAGAACACAGATCAGATGAGTAATCAGACGCGCGACTCTGAGCTACAAAATGCTATACCGCACACATGTATATCTAATTTAAAATCGTCTTCCGAGAAGGAAAATGGAGATCAGGAACAAAACAGATATTTAAATGATATGCAAGTGAGCACATCCCTTCCAAGGAATAGTGCCTTATTGAAAGAAACCTCAGTATTGCAGCAGTTCATTGAATCTAAATCTATACTCGTTTATAGAACTCTCTCAGATATGTACACATCAGAATCATCAACCTGTGCATGTATGTTAAACCCACAAGAAAGCATATTAGAGGGCAGAGGAGCTGATGATTTCAATTCAATAGTGGATGTAGACATTTTCAGCAGCCAAGATTTTACAGATTTTCAGGGTGCTGAGGAAACAAGGAAGGATCTTGAGCTACCAGATGAGCCCATGGTTTACAGCACAGGTTCCTCTGACAATTCAAATAGACTCTCAGTGGAAAGTCTAGAATTGGATGAAAAGTGGCAGAGTCCTGCAGTCAAATGTACAAATGATGTTTCTGATCTTTCTGAACATTCATGCAGCACTGGCCATAACCAATCACAGACATCAGTGCTTGATAATAGGTTAGCAAACACCATTGTGAACCCACTGTTTTGCGGAGAGGCTGACCATGATGTAGCCTCTGATAACTCCATCAGCCCTGATAACTCTGGTATGAGGAATCTTTCAGATTTATCAGACATTGAAGACAGTAATGCTGCAGAACAGTGCGAGCCTTTGCCAAGGTGGATCACACTGGGAGGACGTGCATCTGTTGGAAACAATAAGAGTGGAACCATTCGATATGTCGGTGCAGTGGATTTCTCTGCTGGAGTCTGGGTTGGAGTGGAGCTTGATACTCCTGCTGGTGAGCAATAATGTTCTGTGTTTGCATTTGTTTGATCTTACAAAATGTGAATCGTAATCTTACAGATCATTTGTGACTGAATTTAATTGCAGAACTGACACGAGTCTGAATGGCCCACTGTCCCCGCGATGCTAGCTGATGCAAGGCTGCCATTTTGCAGTTCCCCTCCTCGATAGGTCATGAAGGTCAGATTGGGTAAGTGGCAGGCATTGAAGGAGTAGAAACAAGGGATAAATTTAATTGACCTCATCCTCACAAAGCTACCTCTGGCAGATGCATTTGAACACGATGGTATTGATACAAGTGGCTGCAGTTACTATCCTATGTAACTCCAAACGTGTCTCTCAAATCCATGATGTCCATCAGTAAGAAGGACAAGGGAAGTATTTTATGGGAATATCACCTGGAGTTTCCCCCTAAATTACATACCATTCTGATTTGGAAAGTGTTTGCTGTTCCTTCATCTCTTCTGGGTCCAAATCGTGGAATCCCCCTACCCAACAGCACTGTTGAAGAACTACAATGGTGCAAGTAGTGGTTCACTACCAACATTTTGAGGGTATTGAGGGACAGACAATAAGTGCTGGCCTTACTGATGTTGTGGCAACCCAGAAAATGAATAAGTAATAAAAGTTTGGATCGAAGAATTGTGAAATGAACAGCAAAAGAACAGAGAAAGAAGTACCAATTTGAATGGATGAATTTAGGGTCAGTTATGATCAGATTAATTGAAAAACAAAGGACTAAGAAAAAAGAATAATAGGTTTTTAATGCTAGATTTTTAAAATTGCCAATGGCAATTAAAACTTGCAAGGATAAGAGTCTCTGTAATTATTTATTTTCAGCTCTAAGATGCTGATTGACAGTAATTAAAACATTGCACAATCAAGATAGTCTGTAGACTTGAAAAGGACAATTCCTAACTTTCTGTGGCAAGTTTAATTCAAATCTGTCTTTTCTTTCTTTTTAAAATATTTTTATTGAGTTTAATGAAGAACCTACACATAAACCATATCATGTACATAATGTACATATATTGTAAATCCAAAACATAACCATAATTCTTTTCTTAACTTAATCTTATCCAAAACATTAAATCTAGGATTGGATTGAATTAACAGTTAACACATTCTTCATAATATATCTAAAGATAATATTGAAAAGAAAAAGAAGAGGAAAAAAAAAGAGAGATAACCCCCCAGTGGAGGGAAGAGTAAAAAAACCCAATAAAAACCTGAGACAAAAATCTACTTTCTTTTAAGGTAACATAAGTTATAAATAAAATTCCCTTATAAAAAGAAAGGGAATTTATACTTCTCAGACATTATCTTAATCTTTTGTAATATGATCAATGTTTACAATTCTCAATTAAACACACATTTATCTAATTTGTCTCTTTAAAAAAAAAGAAAAAAAAACCTTTATAATCAAACCCCTCCCTCTGAACAAGGTTAACATTTGAATAATAAACATATGAATCGAATGACGACATCCAGAAACCAGCCAACGCATCTCCGAAGCATCCAAACACCTTAATTCTTTAAATTGTGATAGTAATCCATGAACGGGCCCCAAGTCTTATGAAAATTATACTTTACATTTTTAATATTATATCTGATTTTTTCTAAACTTAGGTAGGACATGATATCATGTAACCATTGAATGTGAGCAGGTGGATTGTTGTCTTTCCACTTCATCAAAATTGCCCGTCCAGCTATCAGAGAAGTGAAAGATAAAATTCGCTTTTGAGTTGAAGTCAATAATATCTCCTCTTCTTGATAAAAAACAAATAAAGCAATTAAAGGGCATGGTTCTAATTTGATCTTAAAAATCACTGATAAAGTTTGAAAAATATTTTTCCAAAATTTTTCTAAACTAGGGCAAGCCCAAAACATATGGACCAATGAAGCTTCAAAGATTTTACACTTATCACATAATGGATCAATATCAGAATAAAAATGAGATAATTTAACTTAAGATATATGTACTCTGTGCACCACTTTGAATTACAACAAACAATGTCGTGCACAGAAAGAAGACTCATTAATCAGATTAAGAATAGTGTCCCAATCCTCATCTGAAAGTAATAAATTCAGATCAAGTTCCCAATCATTCTTAATGTTAACTAGCGAGGCTATTCTTAAGTCCATCAAATTATTATAAATAATTGATATTGAGCCTCTAAATCAAAAAATAAATCAAGATTGTTTGTTTCAGGGATTCGTGGAAAATCAGAGAGCTTGGACTGAACAAAATGTCTGACTTGTAAATATCTGAAAAAATGGCTATTAGGTAGTTTAAATCTTGCCGTCAATTGTTCAAAAGAAGCAAAATTATCTTAAATAAAAAGATCTTTAAAACTTTTAATACCTAGTTTAAAAAGATGGTTAGATATAATAGAACTGCCAAGAGAAAAACGATGAAATCCAAAAAATTTTCTAAATTGTGCCATATTCTCATTATCGGATTGTCTGTCAATTTGGAAAAGGAAAAGGGTAAAAAAGACCCTAAAATTGCCAACATAGATGTATTTTTAGAAAATTTCAATTCCATTTCTACCCAAGAAGGGCGGTCAACTAATTTATCAAAATGTAACAATAGGAGCAGATTGTGTATAATGACTGCCCAATAATAGAATCTAAAATTTGGAAGTGACAGTCCCCCATTCCTTTTAGTCTTTTGAAGATGAGCTTTATTTAAACGCGGTTGTTTTCCTTGCCATATGTACGAAGAAATAAACAAATCCAGTGAATCAAAAATTGATTTAGGAATAAAGATTGGTAAAGATTGAAAAAGAAACAAAAATTTAGGTAAAATGTTCAATTTAATTGAATTGATAGGTCCAATCATAGTAATAGACAAGGGTGACCATCCCGATAATAATACTTTGACCTGATTAAATAATGCAGAAAAATGTTCTTTCAATAAGTGTTTATAACTCCTAGTAATTGTAATTCCAAGATATCTAAATTGGTCCTTCACTATCTTAAAAAAGGGAAATTGGAATATCTTAAAAAAGACCCCTTGAGGGGTAATAATTCACTCTTATGCAGATTTAATTTATAGCCCGAAAACTGACTAATATGGACAAATAAGGTTAATATGTTTGATCTAGAAACCTCAGGATTTGAAATAAAAAGCAAAAGATCGTCTTCATATAAGGAAACTTTATGTTCGACTCCATTCCTAATTATCCCTGTGAAATCTCTACTTTCCCGTAGAGTAATAGCAAGAGGTTTTAGTACCAGGTCAAAAAGCAAATGACATAAGGGGCAACCTTGCCGAGTTCCCCGGTAAAGCCTAAAAAGTTTTGATTGTTGTGAATTAGTACGAATTGAAGCAGTAGGACATGAATATAATAATTTAATCCATTCAATGAAATCTGGACCAAAATTAAATTTTCCTAAAATAGCAAACAAATAGTCTCATTCCACCCAATCAAAAGCCTTCTCGGCATCTAATGAAAGAACACATTCAGTAACAGGAGTAGAAGGTAAATATTTCAATAATCAATGTATATTATAATAAGAGTAATGATTTTTAATAAAACCAGTTTGGTCCGCATCAACAATTAATGGTAAAAAACTTGAGAAGGAGATTGAGCTTATGGAAAAGGATTTAGAGAGAAATAGATCAATTCAAAAAAGAAATCGTTTAATAGGGAAGAAATTACACTATAATCTATTACAAACATATAAAATGGAAAAATTAATTGAGAAAACTAAACAAAGATATTATGAATTAGGGGAAAGAGCTCAT
>JAVLUD010000144.1:0-11203 GCA_032162045.1 Torpedo suessii
CTGCATATGTATTGTTTGTCTGTATGTGTGTTATGTCTGGTTGTGTGTCTGCATGATTTGCACCGAGGACCAGAGAATGCAGTTTCGTCAGGTTGTACTTGTGCAATCAGATGACAATAAACTTGACGGACAATGCCAATTCATGAAGCAAGTTTTTATATCAGTATTTGTTTGGCATTGTTAATAATCCAAAACATGACAATAAAGTAATGCAAGTATATTTATGCACAACATTATGAGTGTATACTGCACATAACCCTGCGGTTTGTGGTGGGGATGTTACTCTCGCATCATATCAAGAGATTTCCCACCTGTTCTCTGTAGAGAATATCTATTAGAAACAAGTATTTTCATTTGTTCATGAATTTTGAACCTGATATGAGGCTGAAAATAGCACCATTCCCATGCAGGAGGAATTACCTGGAAATGCTCATTGTTGAGTTCATTGCTGTATTAATTAGTTCTGGCAATGTGTCCCTAAAATGCACAGCCTGCCATGTTTGTGGTGGGAAATTTTGCCCAACATGGGTTTGTTCTCTTTAAAGGGTGTTTTCTTTATTACATTTTAAATTTAGACTTGCAGCATGGTAACAGGCCCTTGTGGCCCATGAGCACATGCCACACAAATACCCCAATTTATCTACAACCCCTGTACATTTTGGAGGATGAGAGGAAACCGGAGCACCTGGAGAAAACCCATGCAGGCACGGGGAAAACGCACAAACTCCTTACAGTCAGCGTCAGATTCAAAGCCGGGTCGTTGGCGCTGTAACAGCGTTGCACTAACTGCACCGTTAACTGTGCCTCAGATGTTTGATACTTCACAGCAACACAAATAAAACAGCTACCGGTAGTTAACATAGTTCCGATTGACAAACTATTCTGAATCAATTTAGCAGGATGTGTTTTGAGATTAAATGGTTCTCAACATTTAAAGAGTATTTTGAATTCCACCTTTGCAACAGATGTATCTCCCTGTGCATTCAATTGGAAAAAAAAGTACCGGTAGTTCTATATTCACAGACTCCGAGTGCCTGTGCTGCATCATGAATCTAGAGTGGCAGAGACTTTGTACAGTGGAGTATTCCATCTTGTTGGAGGGCTGGCAGGCAGTCACAGACATTTCTGAGCACTTGCCTTATTAAATATTTACATGAAAATGTATTTATTTAACTTCCTTCATTTGTTTTGAAATACCCTACATGTATCTCTAAAATGTCATCACAATGGAAATAGAAAATAATATTTAAATCACATCAAAATATGTCATCTGCCCAGAAAATCACTACCAGGAACAGATTCCACTCAACGCTTCGATTGTAAAGAAATGATGTGACTTCAACGTGAAGATGGTATTTTCTGCCACTGGGATATATGTCTTCTTTTACCTTAGCAAAAACAACAGCTGAAGCTGCTCAGTCAATCATTTGAAGGATTGCCTCAAACCACATTTCTTTCATTCTCATTGTCATAGCTCTGACGTCCTTATATATGAAGTCTTTGGAGTTCTTCCACAGCGAATTCCATTTGTGCTAATTGGATCATTTGAAATTTCAAAACAAGTTCAAGAATCTCAGGGTTGTTTGTGATATTACTTATGTACTATGACAATAAATCTGAAATCTGAAATCTGATTTAAAGTTTATCATTATCATACAATTGTAAAGTACAACTGGACAAAACGGTGTTCTTTGGTCCTGTAAGAGCCATAGGCTTGGTTACTTATCTTCATCACGGCATTCCGATGGCCCCAGCGGGTTTTGGAGGAGTCACGGAGATTAGTAGGCCATGTTAGGCCTATTGAGTACTCTGCGCATGCGTGGGAGTGCCGACTGGCACATGCGCAGTTGGGAAGTGGCTGGAGCATGCGCAATGTGGAATTGGGTATAATATGCACGGTGGAGTATGCACGTTAATCAGAGAAGTATATAAGAATATGGCGACCTAGAAGAGGGTGAGTGAGATCGCCATAGCTTTCATTGACTGTTTAGAGTATTAGAAAGAATTGTTTAAAGGAATTTATAAAGAACCGTTTTAAAGGAAGTTTAAAGACGTTTTAAAGAATCATTATTAAGCATCGTTATCCAGAATTGTTTATATTTTGTTAAAGAAGATATTTAAGTCATTGAAGACTGCTACAAGTCATCGTGTGTGAATAAAGTTTTTGAACCTATTGGACTTGTTAGTAAATTCATTGAAACGCGTCAAGAACAAATATCTCACCTAGCCTCCAAGTGACTATTTGTTGGATTGAAGTCACTCTAAGGGGGTAGCCAAAATAAGGAGGAAAGATGATGAAGGGGTAGAAGGGCATTTGCGAACCAGAGATGGGTGAAACATTAGAAAGTAAAACATTCATCCATGCTCTAAGTATACTTAAAAGTATTAAGAATAAGGGTGATGAATTTCAAGAGCACAGATCAGAACAAAGAATTACGATGTGGCCACAAACGGACTTATTTGTCACAAGGGCAGGATTGGCTGCTTGATATTCTGGGATTAAAACATTTCAAAAAAGATAGGGAGGGATATCTTCAACATCGCACTCTGGCTGCACATGGTACCCACCTGTTTCAAACAGGTTTCAATCATACCTGTGCCCAAAAAGAGTGTGGTAACCTGCCTAAATGACTACTGACCAGTGGCACATCCACAGTGATGAAGTGTGGTGGAAAGTGTGCTGACCGGCTGCATCACGGTCTGGTATGGGGACACCAATACTCCTGAGCGGAAAGTCCTGCAAAAGGTAGTGGGCACAGCCCAGGACAACACAGGCAAATTCCTCCCCATCATCAAGAACATCTGCAGGAAATGCTGCTGTCAGAGCTGAAGCAATCATCAAGTATCCACACCACCCAGCACACGCACTATTCTCGCTGCTACCATCGGGAAAGTGGTATAGGTGCCACAAGACTCAGACCTCCAGGTTCATGAATAGCTGCTACCCCTCCACCAATAGACTCCTCAACAACAAGCTCAGAAACTCATTTAAGAACTCTTACTTTTGCACTTTTATTTTTTTTCTCTCTGTATTGCAGTTTGTTTACATTTCTGTATTTGTTTACATATATACGCATCTTCTTGAATACAGTTTTTTGCACTTTTAATAAATGGTAATTCTGCCTCTCCTGAAAAAAGAATCTCAGGTTTGTATGTGATGTCATGTGTGTACTCTGACAATAAATCTGAACTTTTAACTTTGAAGTGTTTTGAGAGGCTGGTGTTGAAGCACATCAGCTCATGTTTGAGCAGCGACATGGATCTATTCCAATTTGTCTACTGCAGCAACAGGTTTATGGCAGATGCCATCTCACCAGCTCTACACAAAGCCCTGGAACATCTGGACAGCAAAAATTCATACATCAGGATGTTCTTAATCGACTACAGTTCGGCATTCATCCCCTCAAAACTGATCAGCAAACTCCAAAACCTGGGTTTCAATACCTCACTCTGTAATTGGATCCTGGATTTCCTCACCTCCACACCACAATCAGTGAGGATTGGTAAGAACACCTCCACAATCTCAATCAGTACCGGAGCACCACAGGGCTATATTCTTAGCCCTCTGCTCTACTTGATTTAAACCTATGACTGGCTCAGTACGACAATAACACCATTTGCTGATTATACCACAGTAGTGGGTTGTATAAAAAGGGGTGATGAGCCAGCATACAGGAGGGAGATTGAAACTTGGCTGAACGGTGCACTAACAACAACCTCGCACTCAATATCACCAAAACCAAGGAGCTGATTGTGGACTTTAGGAAGGGAAAACCAGAGGTGTACAATCCAGTGATCATTGGGGGATCAAAGGTGGAGAATGTGAACAAATTTAAATTACTGGGAGTCAGTATCTCTGAGGACCTTTCCTTATCCAACGCACTAATGTCATCATGAAGAAAGCACGTTAGCGCCTCTGACCCAATGCATGAATGTTATCATGAAGAAACAAGTCAGTGCCTCTACTTTGTCTGGAGTTTGCACAGGTTTGGTATGACGTTGAAACCCTTGGCAAACTTCTACAGATGTGTAGTGGAAAGTGTGCTGTCCGGCTGCATCATGGCCTGGTATGGGGCCATCAAAACTTGTGAGTGGAAAGCCCTGCAAAAGGTAATGGATACAGCCCAGGACATCACAGGCAAAAGTCTCCCCACCATCGAGAAAATCTAAACGGAATGCTGCCATCAGAGAGCAGCAGCAATCATCAAGGATCCACACCACCCAGGGCATGCTTTGTTCTCGCTGCTGCCATCAGGAAAGAGGTATAGGTGCCACAGAACTCGTACTACCAGGTTCAGAAGCAGTTGCTCCCCCTCCACCACTAGACTCCTCAACAACAAACTGAATCAGAGACTCATGTAATGATTCTTGCTTCGCACGAATATTTATTTTCTGTATTGCACAGATAGTTTGTTTACATTTCTTTTGTTTACATTTCTCTCTTTTGTATATGTATCTTTTCTTGAATACAGTTTTGTGCACTACCGATAAATAGAAATTCTTCCTGGCCCTCAAAAGAATCTTAGGGTTGTATGTGATGTCATATATGAAATCTGACAATAAATTTAGACTTTGAATTTCGATTATTTCCTTTATAAACAGTTCCTGCTTAAGCAAATAAACTGAGAACAGCCCGGGCTTAATCAAATATATTTAAGGAGATTAACTACTTAATCCTCCATACAATGTGAATTTCTAAATTTCATGGTATTTTGTTTATTTTTATGTTCTCTGGGTTAGTTATAATTCTTGATTTTTATTGTTGATATTTCTTTATTTTTTCTAATGCTATGCTTCTGGGCTCATTAATATTGGGAGATTAATTTTGCTGCAAGGAATTTTCCTCATTGGGTTGAAAGCAGTTTCAAAGTGTTGTTATATCAAATCTCATGAATTATAAATCTGGTACGGTTTCACAGTTTCACAGTTACTTTGCAAAATATTGAAGGGCCTGCTGAACTTCCTTGGCATGTCTATAAATATATATAATTTTCATTTAATTTTAAAAAGCTAGGTACTTTGCAGGCTTTAAACATATAAGGAAGAGTTTTATGCATGGACAAATGATTTTAAACCATTCATGGGCTTAACCACACCCAAACTCTAAATACAGTCTTTACCTTTCTTGTTTATCCAATCTTTCTCATTTATATTCTATTTGTATTCTATATTTATTTAGTATCTTGTCCCCAAAGGATGTGCATATCATACTGATGATTACATTTTGTAAATATATGAAAAATGTGTTCTGATATAAAGAGTATGTGCAACAATCGCCATATGGGGCATTGCACACTGGTAGTATAAGATAGAACATATAGTCAAGAAGAACATCTGACTATATGTTCCATCAGACTCCATCAACATCAGACTCCTCAACAACAAACTCAATCAGGGACTCATTTAAGGACTCTTACTTTTGCACTTTATTGATTTTTTTGTCTTCCTTCATCCTCCAACTCTCCAGAGAAAACAGCCGGTTTGCCCAACCTTTCCTTATAGCTCATACCTTCTAATTGAGGCAAAATCCTAGTAAAACTCTTCTGTACTCTTTCCAAACCCTCCACACCATTCCTGTAATAGGGCGACCAGAATTGCAAATTGCAATATTTTCTATCACCTTATGACCATTCCTTTTTTGAATATTGACTTAATAAACTATACACTTCTGAAACATTGGTAGGGTGGGAAAGTATGAAGGCAATCATAACGAGGCTCCTGACAACTTCCAGACAGAGCTGCAAGCATTAACATTTTGTTTCCTCCTTCAAGATTTTTTCTTTCCCAACACATACTCCAAGTGTTGGGAAGAGCCACAACTCCATTTCCTCTCCAGTGTTTTTTTTAAATTGTAAATGATTGTTGAAAGCAGTACAAGTTAAAAGTCATCTAGAGTTCAGTGCCTTGAATCAACTACTACATCAAAGTGCAAGAGCATCTGGTTAATCAAGACCAGACAAGGAGGGAGGGAATATTCTTTCCATAACATGTAACACATTGTTAAGCTGTTTTTTTTGTGAGCCAGTTTACAATGTTATTGCCAACAACACGCGGAAGGGAACTGCTCCCAGGAACAGTCAGCCCAATGGCTGAAGTGTCAAAGAAGATAAAATTCAGGAGTGCAAAATGGGTGATAGTAGATTGGCGCCCTGTTATCCACCCCACTCCATGTTCCCCTTCATTGAATTCCTTAAACCACAGAATCACAGTGCCACTAATCTCTATCCATCCAGACGCACAAAGGCAACATCTAATTTGCTGTCCACAGATAATGAAGTGTGAAGGTCTTAAGCTGAGATTCCTTTTCTGTTGAATATCACCAAAGAGATTGTGGCTCTGTCCACTTCCTTTTCACTGTAAGAACTTCCAGTGTACCAAAGGTCAGCTTCTTGTTTTCCCTCAGGCACCTACTTTTACTGCTTGAATGTTGCTCCTCTGTTGACATTTCCTGTGGTATCCTACTGATATCCAACTGCTATCCATTGGGTATGTGTAGCAATTCTACTGGTGTTTGTGAACATTGATTAATTGTGGTGCTTTTACCTGCCAACTGGCTGTGGTCCTGGTTATGCTAAAGGCCTTCAAATATATTTGTGTTCCAATACACTGTGTGTGACGTTCTTGTGACTGTATTGTGTCTATGTCTTTGTGCACGAGTGAGACAATGAATAAGACATGTTATTATCACTCCTTGCTTTAGGATTTTCAGGAAGGTGGGTAACCAGATGAGATTTTAAACCAACTGATAAAAGTACCAGAGGGAAGATGAGAAAAATCTCTTTATGAAATGAGTTCTAGTGGTCTGAAGTTTTGCCTTAAAGGGTGAAGGTGTTGGATGCAATAATAATTCTCAAGAGGGAGAGACAGAAGGGGAAAACCTGCAAGGCTGTTGTAAATGGACAAAGGCAGAGGTATAATTGAAATGTTCATCAAAGCATTGCCTATTATGCAGTATAATTTAATGATTTGATGACTCTGAGAGTAATGGAGTTTCTGGGATAGCTTCTTCAAGGATGACTAAGAAGTTGCAATTTGAATCAGAATCAGGTTCATTGCCATGAACATGTCATGAAATTTGTTGTTTTGCGGCAGCATTGTTGTGCATTACAAGTGCAAAAATTGTTTTAAATTACACTTTGATAAATACATTATTTCAAAGTAAATACATTTGTGCAAAAGAAGGGAAAAAAGGTGAAGCAGTGTCTATGGTTCATTGTCCATTCAGAAATCTGATGGCAGAGGGGAAGAAGCTGTTTTTGTAATGTTGGGTGTTTGTCTTCAGGCTCCTGCACCTCCTCCCTGGTTTCCCACTCCTGAAGTTCACAGTCTTCTCCTTGGTTTTGTTAAAGTTTAGTGCAAGGGTGTAGTTATGGCACCACTCAATGAGCTGATCGATATCCATCCTGTACGCTTCCTCATTGCCGTCTGTGATTCTGCCGACAACCGCAGTGTCATGAGAAAATTTGCAGACGGTATTTGAATTGTGCCTGGCCACACAGTCATGGGTGTATAACGAGTAGAGCAGTGGGCTAAGCACGCATCCTTGATCATCAGTGAGGAGGAGATGTTGTGTCCAATTCGTACTGACTGGTCTTCCGATGAGTAAGTCAAGGATCCAGTTGCAGAGGGGGGTACAGAGGCCCAGGTTTTGGAGCTTGTTGTCCAGCATTGAGGGTATAATGGTGTTAAAAGTTGACCTGTAGTCGATGTAGGCTGGGTGATCCAGAGCTGAGTGGAGAGCCAGCGATATTGCATCTGCTGTGGAGCGATTGTGACGATAGGCGAATTGCAGTGGGTCCAGATCTTTGCTTAGGTACGTGTTAATTCTGGCCATGACCAGCCTCTCAAAGCATTTCATCATAGTAGATGTGAGTGCTACTGGACGATAGCACGACACTGGACATTAACCTGAGCAGCCAGGATGAGATAATCCAGCCACACAGCAGCTGGTTACGTGGACACGAGACAGGGTGTCAGATTACATGTTGGAGGACAGGATCCAACTGCCTTCCCCACCTTTCCACCTCCTGTGGGAGGGTGCCACCAGAACCCTTGCCCCTCCAGCCTGAGCTTGGGGACGAAGCCTCACACTGCTGCCCCATCCCCAGACCACTGGACCAAACTCCCAGCCCAGCCAAAGGGACAGCTCTGGGCAGGCACCCTTCTCCAGATTTCTCCAACCCAAGCCTATCTGAAATACGTCAGCAGAGCATGAGTGAAAGTAAACCCAGAGAGAGGGAAAAGGTTGGTGGTGAGGAAAATCCAGGCAGCAGGAGAAACACAGGCAGCAGGAGCTTCAACAGCGAAGGTATTTGTGGGTTCATTTAGGATGAGGCAGGAAAATTAATCTTGAGAAATAAGCAAAGAAACAGAATGTTGAACAAACATAGAATGGAGAACTCAGTAGTGCAGATAGAAGAGCCACCATGAGCCCATCCTGTCCCGGGGACTTGCCTCTCCGGAGATGGTGAAGGGCCCCAGTCAGCTCCTCCAAGGTCAGGGAAGCATCCAGTCACTCAGCGACCTCTGGGTGGATCTGAGTTAAGTCCTGCCACAAGTCATCACACGCCTCCTTACTGGTCGGATCCGGTGAGAACAGGGTTCCGAAGAAGGATCGAACCAAGTCTCGGATTTTCTCCGGGTCTGTGAGAGATGAACCGTCATCAGCTAACAACTCCACGAGCTGCCGACGGACACCCCGCCACTTCTCCAGGGAGTAGAAGAAGGGTGAGGCACGGTCCAAATCCTGGAGCATCTGGACCCGTGACCTCACGTACGCACTCCGAGATCTCTCAAGCTGGAGACCCAAGAAAACATCACGGACAGACGGCGTCTATAACAGGTTATGCTTGCTATCACAGAATAAAAAGCCTCCCTGATGAGTTAAACATGTTCTATGCTCACTTCAAGCAGGGAGCCAGTGGAGGGGTGACATCCACATCAATCACTAAAGTGATGTCATACCCATGGTCACTGCAACTGAAATCAGGATGTCCTTCCAGCGGGTGAACACAGGAAAAGTGACGGGCCCAGGTGGAGTCCTGGGAAGTGTCGTGACAGCCTGCGCAGATCAGCTGGCAAATATATTTGTAGACATTTTTAATTTGCCCTGCAACTAATCGCAGTTCCTATTTGCTTTAAGGCGGCCACCATTACACCAGTACCCAAGAAAATCACAATAACTGGCCTTAATGACAACCAACCAAGTGGCTTTGACATCCACCATCATGAAGGGCTTTGAGAGGCTGCTCATGACTCATGTCAACTGTTGCCTCCCAGCCAGGCGTACTCACTTCAGTTTGCCTACCATCCACACAGAACCACGACAGATAACATCCCCTTGGCTCTCCACGCGACCCTGAACACCTGGACACCAGACATGCATATTAGACTGCTGTTCATATTCTACAGCTCTGCCTCCAATGCCATTGTCCCCAGCAAACTCATTCCCAAACTTCAGGATCTTGGCCTCAGCGCCTCCCTCTGCAATTGGATCCTTGATTTCCTTTCAAACAGACCACAATCAGTGAAGATGGGTGACAACATCTCCTCCGTGATCATACTCAACACTGGAGCTCCTCAAGGATGTCACACTCAACACTGGAGCTCCTCAAGGCTGTCACACTCAACAATGGAGCTCCTCAAGGATGTGTATTAGTTCCACTATTATACTTCCTCTACACCCACAGTAGTACAGCCAAATATCATTCTGACTCCATGTTCAAATTCCCTGACGAAAGTAATGGGCTGGGTGTCAAATAAAAAAGGGATAGAGTACAGGAAAGAGGTTGAAAGTCCAATGGCATGGTGCCAAGAAAACAATCTCTCGCTACGTATCAATAGGATGAAGATGATCATTGACTTCAAGAGAGGGTGGATATATCGCATCCCAGGCATCATCAATGGTGCTGAAATTAAAAGATTAGATACTTTCAAATTCTTACAAATAAATATCTCCAATGACTTGACCTGAGACAAGCAAGTTGATGCGACAATCAAGAAATTAAATTTAAAAAAAAATTTAAATTTAGGTAACTGGCCACTTCGACCCACGAGTCCATGCCACCCAATTTACACCCAATTAACCTACATCCCCGGTACGTTACAAATGGTGGAAGGAAACTGGAGCCCTCGGGGAAAACCTATGCAGACACGAGGAGAATGTACAAACTCCTTACAGACAGCGCGGGATTCGAACCCCTGTCTCGATCGCTGGCGCTGTAAAGGCATTGTGCTAACTGCTACGCCAACCATGCCGACTTTAGATAGGAGGATTCCTAATGAATATGAATGTGAGGAATATTATTAAGATTCATTGCTGATAGAATGGATGAACATTGAGAACGATCCTATTCCTCCTTTATGTGACCTGCAAGTAACTCAATATTTGTAATGGATTTAATATATTCTGGCATATGCTGTACAAAATACAGTAGGCAAACAAAATGGAAGGGGTTAAGACAGCTAATTGTCAGCTGTAGATAAATTTCGCAACTTGAGAAAGAAAATTAATCTGTCCTCACCTAGATCCACCTCTTGTTTCATCCCTCCCTCTCACCTCTTTATACTGGTTCTTTTCCCTTGGTTGACCATTGCTTTCCCTTCACAGATGCTGCTCGACCCATTGAGTTCCTCCAGCACCTTGCTTTTTGTGAAAGAAAACCCAGTGCTGACTTCTTTGGGATGAATTCATGTAATGGTTCAGATCTCATATAACTTAAGAATAAAAGCAATTTAAACAGGAAATAATGCATGTTGCCTCTCAAGTCCACTCCACCATATGGTCACAGTTTATCCCACATCCCTTGATTCCAATCTCTCCCACTGAATAACCATAAGTTCTGAGACAGAGAACTCAAGCGTCTTGCTACCCTCATATTTAATCCTCCAAAGTTAAAATCTTTGACTCTCATTCATTCTCTTCTTAACATGGTATCGGAACTGCTCCGCACAAGATCATAAGGAATTGGAGAGAGTTGTGAACGCAGTTCAGAGCATCACACAAACCGCCCTCCCTTCCATCAACTCCACTGAAAATTCCTGCTGCCTTTGAAAAACAGCCTACACAGTAAAGGCATTGCGCTAGCTCCATTCTTTTGCTAATAAAAGCCTTTCAGTTCTTGTACAACTTCTAGTCTTTTGGAGTTATTGATGGGCTCATCAATTTTATTGGCAAAATTGTAAACATGGAGAATGTCTTGAG
>JAVLUD010000145.1:0-11188 GCA_032162045.1 Torpedo suessii
CCGGGTGCATTAGAAAGGACACATGGGGAACAGAATACTCTAATTTTTCCTTAAGATGACTCCTGAACTCCTCTCACGGTTGCGTGTCGCCGACGACGCTGAATAACCAGACGTGAGGTGTATGCCGTTACAGGTGGGGGCTATAGCGGCATGGAAATGTGGGAGACTGCATTGTGCCACCCGTTTTACATTGCAAACAGACTTGTTCCTTTGCTAATCGGTTTTCCGAGCCCGCTTCTTGTAGAGGGTGTGGTGGGTACGGATTGTATAACCGTCCCTTCAAAATCGGGTGTTGAGATTGTCAGTGATTAACCAGCGCCCGATATGCATGATATAAAGCCACAAGATGTAGGAGTAGTCGGCTATTCGGTCCGTCGAATCCGCCTCACCATTCCATCATAAACTGATCCATTCTCATGATTATTCACATAACTGTCGATCTCTGCCTCAAATACTTCCCACGAATTGGCCTGCCCATTGCAGCACATTCCAGAGGTTCACTATTCTCTGACTAAATAAATTCGTTCGCATCTCTGTTTTAAATGACCACATGAAAAACTTGTACCTTCATGTCCTCGACTCCACTACCATGGGAAACAAGTTTTACACATTTATTCCGTGCATGCCTTTCAACATTCCGAATTCATACACGAGTCCACCTCTCATTCTTCTTTACTCCAAAGCGTGCAGTCCAAGACCAGCCAAACGTTCCTCGTGGTCATATCTTTATTCCAGGAATCATTCTTGTCAATCTTCTCTGAACCCTCTCCGACTCTTGTGCATCCTTTCTGAAATAATGAAACCACAGCTGCACCTGGTACTCGAAATTATGCCTCACCAGTGCCTTATAAAGCCTCAACATCACATCACTCCCCTTATATCCTCTTCCTCAAGATATCAATGGAAATTTTGCATTCCCCTTCTACATTTGCTTTCACCGATTCAACCTGGAGGTTAATGTTTAAGGTATCCTGCACGAAAATTCCCAAATTCCATTACACCTCCAAATTTTGAATTTATTTCCACATCCAATTAATAGCTTGGCGCTTATTTCCTTCCACCGAAGTGCATGTCGGTACACGTTCTAATACTCTATTTAATTTGACATTTTTTCTGCCCATTCTCATCATCTATATAAGTCTCTCCGCCGTCTGTCCTGTTGATCCTCTTTATCTGTCCCTCCACCTATCTTTATATCATCTGAAAACTTACCCATAAAGTCATTTATTTCCCAATCCAAATCATTAACATACAACATAAAAACAAGTGGTCCCAACATTGACCCCTGGGTACTCCACTGGTAAATGGTAGCCAAATAGAATAGCATCCCTTTATTCCCACTCTCTGCTTTCTGGCGATCAACCAATACTGTACCCATGCTAGTATCATGCTACTATCATTCTTGTAATTCAGTGGTCTCTCATATTATGCAGTGTCATGTGTGGCACCTTGTCAAAGGACAATTAAGAAGTTACAATACAGAACATGCGCTGCATGTCCTTTCTCTCACCTGCTTGTGGATTCCTCAAAAAATGCAGTTAATTTGCCAGGCACGACTTTCCCTCTACAAAACCATGTTCACTTTAGCTTACGTTGTCATGCACCTCCAGGTACCCGTAATCTCATTCTTCACAGTCGACTCTAACAATTCCCAACCACCGATGCTAGGCTAACTGGTCTATAATTCGCTTTCTGCTGAAAGGGAATTATAGACCCTTTTTAATTAGCGCATTAGCCTTCGCAATGTTCCAGTCTTCCGGAACCATGCCAGGATCTATTGATTCTTAAAAGATCAACACTAGTGCTTCCACTATCTCCACAGCTGCTTCATTCATTACCCGGATGTGCATTCCATTTGGTCCGTGAGACATAATCACCCTTAGACCTTTCTACTTTCCAATCACTTCTTTCTGGTGATCGTGACTGCACTCAGCGTCTTCCCTGACATGCGTGATCGTCCAGTGTATTGATGATGCCGACCATAGTGAAGACCAATGCAAAATACTCATTGACTTCCTCTGCCATTTCCTTGCCTCCCATTATAATTTCTCCAGCGTCATGTTATATCGGTCCTATATCTGCACTTGTCTTTTTTTACACTTAATACACTAAAATATTTTTTGTATATTCGTTAATATTATTTTCAAGCCACTTTTCAAAGTTCATCTTCTCTTTCGTCATGATCGTTACCTTCCGTATACTTCTAAAAGCTTCCCAGTCCTCTATCTTCCCACTAGTTTTTGCTTTCATGAATACCATTTATTTTACCTTTAATTTGGCTTTTACCTCTCCTGTCAGCCACAGTTGTGGTTATTTTTCCAATAAAATATTCTTTTTGGAATGTAACTGTCCTGCAAAAATCTCCAGGAATTTCTGCTCTGCCGTCCTTCCTGCTGGTGTGCCGTTCCAATTATATTTTCAAGTTCCTATCTCATAACTCTGCAGTCCCGTTATTCCACTGTTTTAATGACAACTCTGATTTTACTTTCACCCTCTCAAACTGCAGGGAGAATTCTATCATTTTACTGTCTCATACGTTTCCGTTAGTGCCCCCGTCTCACCATTGGTCTATCCCGTGTCCCCTTTCCTGCAACTCTGCATATACAGAGCTATTCCCATCCCTGAATGAATTTCCATCTTTCCTCACCTGCCTTCCTATACATGGTCACATATGATACACTGGGTGTTGACCTGTGCTCCTCCATGTTAGATCTTTCATCAACCCTCCGCCTTATTATTCGGGAGCCTGATTGCGTTTTAACATATCTGGACGATGGTCACTGTACCAAGAGGCTGACTATATATCCTTACACCCTGTGGACGCTGCAGGCTGAGTTTCTCCATCACTGTATGTAGTAACTACAACCACACTTTACCTTGTCTGAAAAAAATCTGCATCCACAAAGCAAGGCCTCCTTGGATAATCTGCCTCCTTAATTTCTGAATTACCCTTGCATGAGGAACCTGATCACATTCCTCACTGTAAAACATATGCACTTCATCCACCACCACAACCCTCATTCCTTTCATTCCAGTGCTTGTTACATCCTCAAACAAAAATATTCCTATGTCTCATTCTTCCTCTGACAAATACATGATGACTATCCCTCTGGAGATTAGGCATCTCTAAATGCTTGAATCTCCCGTATCGTGGGTTCTTCTCCAACAGTTAGGCCACACTGACCTAAGACACATTGTAAATACTTTCCATGGTTGTATCTACTCTAATTTCTTGAACAGTGGAACAGCAGTAGAAACCCGGAGATCATGGCCCGTGGACCAGCAATCTCCTACCGTGATTTCCACATTAGCTTTTGGTAAATCCCCGCTGGTCCTGACGACTCACCTAAAATCATGTTTTTCAAAATCCTCAGCACATCTCTTTTTCATAATGACAATATGTTCTTGCATTTCAGTCCGCTTTAAGAAATCCACACAGTTTACATGGCCCCTTTCGCTGGTGATAACTGACGCAAAGTATTCATCTTTGGCATCCGCTCCATCCTCCCACTCCACCCACACGTTTCACCTGTCGCCCTGATGGGTCCTGTCCTCAGATGATCATTCTCTTATTCCTCATCTACTTGTCGAATGCCTTGGCATTTTCCTTATAATGGAGCCAATGCATTGCCATGGGCTCTTCTACCTCCCCATGAGCTTTTCTAAGATTTCCTAAGCTCTTGTCTGTAAATTTTGAAATTATCTGTAGCTCTTTCCGGTTATTTGCTCTGAAACCACTCGTCGGGTTTTATTTAGTTCTTAAATATTTGTTCAATCACTTGTATGCTATGTTTGTTTCAAGGTCCCATCCTCTCCCTGCCTGTATGTCTAATTTTAAAAAATAGATAACCAGACGTTTTATAGTCCCTTTCCTGTTCCTAAGGTCCATCTGCACTGACTGAATAATCTATCCCTCCACTACTTCCCCCTTTACTCCGGCCGTGGTAGATATCCTGGTCAGTAATCCCGCTCCTGACTCGTTCATATTTAACGAAACATCAAAAATAGCTTTCAAGTAAAAAAAAAATCAAAGAACAAACTGCCGTAGTATCTCATCAGATCGGGCAGCTCGTCGGGATAAAATTTGTCGAGTTTTCAGGGCGGAAAGTTTCATCAAGCGTGAGAGTGCATGGGTGAGATGGTCGGTATGCTGCGGACTGGAAGGGGAAGGTGTTTGGGGTGGTTTCAATTGCAGATTGCTCATGTTGTTCGGTTGTTTAAAAAGGCTCCAAAAGTAAACGAGGAAATTTCAGGCCGGTGAGCCTGACGTCATTAGTAGCTAAATTATTGGACGATGTTCTGAGAGATCGGACTTACAAGTATTTGGACTGCCATGGGCTGATTAAGGATAGTCAGCATGGCTTTGTGCGTGGTAGGTCGTGTTTAACGAAATTATGGAGTTTTTGGAGGAGGTCACCAAGAACGTAAATGATGGAAAGGCTGTGGATGTTGTCTACATGGACTTTAGTAAGGCCTTTGACAAGGTCCCACAGGAGAGGTTGGTTTCAAAAAGTTCAGATACCAGGTATCCATGGAGAGGATGCAAACTGGATTCGAAATTGGCTAAATGGGAGAAGAAAAGGTATGGTATTAGATGATTGCTTCTCAGACTGGATTCCTGTGATTAGTGGTGTGCCTCGGGGATCGGTGCTGGACCATTGTTGTGTATTGTCTATATCAATGATCTGGATGATAATGTGGTAAATTGGATCAGCAAGTTTGCTGATGACACTAAGATTGTAGGCATTGTGGACAACGTGGAAGGCTTTCAAATCTTGCACATGGATCTGGACCAACTGAAAAAATGGGACAGGTAAAAGCAGATGGAATTTAATGCAGACAAGTATGAGGTGCTGAATTTTGGAAGGGAATACCAAGGTAGGATATACATAGTAAATGGTCGGGCACTGAGGAGTGCAGAAGATCAAAGGGATCTGGGAAGACAGATACATAATTCCCTGAAAGTGACGTCACAGGTAGACAGAGCTGTAAATGAAGCTTTTGGCATCTTGGCCTTCATAAATCAAAGTATTGAATATCGGAGTTGGGATGTTATTGTGAGGTTGTATAAGACATTGGTGGGGTCATATATAGAGTATTGTGTGCAATTATGGTCGCCTAACTACAGGAAGGATATCAGTAAGATTTAAAGAGTGCAGAGACGATTTACTAGGATGTTGCCTGGTCTTCAGTAGTTGAGTTACAGTGAAACAATAAATACGTTATGGCTTTATTCCTTGGAGCATATAAAAATGAGGGGATATTTGATGGAGGTTTACAAAATTATGAAGGGTATGGACAGAGTAAATGCTAGTAGGCTTTCCACATAGATTAGGAGAGATAAATACGAGAGGACATGGCTTTAAGGTGAATTGGGAAAGGTTTAGGGAGAGCATTAGGGATAACTTCTTCACTCAGAGAGCGGTGAAAGTGTGGAAAGAGCTGCCATCTGACGTGGTCGATGCGGACTCACACTTACGTTTTAATAATAAATTGCATAGATACATGGATGTGAGAGGTCTGGAGGTTTATGGAATGGGTGCTGGTCAGTGGGACTAGCGGTATGATGTTTCGGCACTGACTATAATGAGCGAATGGCCTGTTTTCTGTGCTGTTGTGTTCTTTGGTGCTATGGCTCTAACCAGAAAGGGTGAAGCATAACAGTGATACGGATAAGGAGAGGGGTAGTGTAAGAGCGAAAGGCTCGTTCCTTTCCTGTGGATTGGCCGCGGTCATCGGCGGTGTCCTGGGGTCCGTGGGCTTTTTTCCGTGGCCGCGCATGCGGGGTTGTCTCGGACCCGGTGGCAGCGACTTCAGCCGGGGCCGGATTGGACTGGGTTGACGCATGCGCGCTCGGCTCGGTCCGGCAGCGAGCGGTTGGAGCCAAGGCCAGCGTGTTCTGCAATGTGCAAGCGCGGGGGTTTGCGCGCATTGAAAAGTTGGTTCATTCGCCTGCATCGTCAGTTGGAGCGATCCGAGGAAGGTGAATTAGGCTTCGATAATTTCTGTTGACCGTTACACGGACGTATTACGGACGATAGAACGTTATAGGTTACATGTTATGATTAATCGGTATTTCGGTAGAACGTTACTTTATTCTACAGTAATTTTTTGCTATTGATATTAAACGATACTACAAATGTTAGCCCTTTTTTTGCTTGTTAATAAAAACTGTTTAAAAATTAATTTGGTCTTCGTTACCTATTCACTTAAGAAACCCGTCGCAGACAAATGCCTCACTTCAACCTACTATTTTATTGATTGAAATCGCTAAAATTAGTCAATAGGATTTGTTATTGGAACATTTGGACTGCTGTTAGGGAAATTAAGTTTTATTGAAAGCAATACGGCGGCCAAATTAGAAATGGAGAGTTGTTTTGCAGTGTGTAATCCATACCCATCAGCCTGAGTATTGGCCAGAAAAAGAGTTCTAAACTTCTAATCTGTGAGAAGAGGATTTTGTTGACACGTTGGTAAAGCCTTTTGTTTCAAATTATTCATATAAATTACGGATGCTGCGGTGGAGATTTGCTCGCTGATAACAGTAGAGTTTGCTTGGGTTTCTGTGATGGGAACTCGGCATCAAGATGGATTCTGGCGAAATGGCCGCCGCTGCTTTAGGAGTCTGCGCTAATTCACAACGTATCGAAACCTGGAAGAAGGCAGATGTTATGAAAGAACTGCGCCAACGGGGGCGAGATACATCAGGTGACAAAAGTGCTCTCGTTGCTAGACTGAAGCTGGCAATTACAGAAGAAGTAGAGGCAGTTTCATTTGACGAGAGTAATGTCTCCCCGAAAGCACTGCAGTTGACGTCAGCTGGTTCTGGTACGGAAATGGCTAAAGATGTGTCACAAAATGTCGGCGAAGAGGACGAAAGGGAAAAGGATGTACGATTCGAATTTGAAAAGGAGTCAGATTTCCCGGCAACAACCAGAAGTAAATACAGAAGACAGTGTGTCAAATGCTGGAAGCAGGAGAAGCGAAACAAGTTCCAATGTGGGCTCCAGGGCTTCCCGTTCTTCAGGCGCTTCATCTCCGTATATAAAGGCTCATGCTCAGTTGGCCGCTCTTCAAGCACAACAAGATGTGCTTGATGAGAAATGTGCCTTAGAGGAGCAGGAGGAGCAGCTACAAAGGCAGAAAATGAACCCGAATGGGCAGCTAAGGAGGCAGAAAATGGAGCGAAGGTGAAAAAGGGAACAATTGGATCTGAAATCAAAACCTTTAGATAAGAAGGCTGAAGTGAAGGTACTGAAAAGTTTAAAGGTATCTGAGGTCCGATGGTTGGTAAGAGGTCGTCACGTGAAATTAGAGTATTTGATGCTCAGGCAGAACCTTTTGTACCACGGTCACGAGGCATGAATATACATTGACAATTCCTCCTCGAGGAAGGTGTTGCCGGGGCTCGAACACCAATAATCACCCCCTCAGACAGAGATATGAGCGGATTTCAATCTATCCAGCCAGAATTCTCTTCACGTCCGTCAGTTAATAAAAATCAGTGTGAACAAGGACATGTGACGTTTTCCGCTGAAGTACCAACTTTATGCCACGGTGAACAAGACAATATGTTGTCAATCATGGCAAAACAAAATGAAATTACTGCTTTATTAATGCAGCAACAAGGACTCTATTCCTTACCCAAGAAGGAGATTCAAGTTTGTTAACGGAGATCCACTTCAGTATCACACATTCATTAAATATTTTGAACATAATATCGAACGTAAGAATAAAAACTCCAGAGATCGTCTTTATTACCTGACACAGTACACTGGAGGACAGCCAAAGGAACTTGAGATATATGTCTGCATATGGATCCAGAAAGTGGATTCACTAAGGCAAAGGCATTGCGACAAGATCGTTTTGGCAATGAGAATAAAATTGAAATGGCTTTTTATGGAGAAGATTCTTTCATGGCCATCAATAAAATCGGAGGATAAAAAGGCTTTAAAAGCATACACCCTCTCTTTAAGAGGATGTTATAATGCCATGGGAGATATCGATCGCATGCGTGAGCTTAACGTACTTTCTAATATGTTAATCAGCACAAGCAAATTGCCTTATTGGCTGTTGGATTTGTGGAGAACAAGAGTGTGTCAACTTCAGACAAAACATAGAAAGGATGCTACCTTTGAGGATATTGTGGGGTTCCTTGAATAGAACATGCGGATCGTAACTGTACCTGTATTTTTAAATATCAATGATACTGCAACAGTGAGCGAAGATGTAAGGAGGTCCAACTCACAGCCTAGACCGAAATTGAAAAGGAGCAACTTTACCAATACAGTGTCTGTTGTAAGTAAGGGAAACGATAAAGTAACTGAAGAAAATGAGAATGTGTTCACAATTTGAAAAGAAGGAAAATAAGAAGGATCGCTTTCTTAAAGGAAAATGGGTATGTTGTGTGTGTATGTGTAAAGAGAATATCAGTAAAAACTGCAAGAAGTGACTTAGCGGTAAAATATGCAATTTTAAGCATCCTAGAATGCAGCATATTCACCAACGGAATAACGAACTGGAAAAGGAGCAAAGAGAAATAAAGGAAGCAGCAGAAACAGTGCTATAGCCCCGGTTCAGACAAATGGCCTTACTGGGGCCGGTAAGGATACCTGCAAACTCTCAATCGTGCCGGTACAAGTCAAGTCCAGGAAGGGGGATGCAATAGTACGTACTTTTGCATTTTCCAACTTTCAATTTTCTTATTGGTTTTAACACATGCATATACATAGGTACATATGGTAATAATGATAGAGTAAATTAATATCATTACAAATATCAAATAACAGTGAATACGATACAAATGAACCCATGCTATTAAATGGAAAAATATATTAAAAACAATATATTATTAATCTAATAATCAAAGCCCAACATATGAGGTTTTCTGGCCAGGTTAAGGTGTACACTACTAGTAATAATGATTATGGGTTCATAAAAAACAAAGATAATTAATCTTCAAGTTTATTTTCTATTTATTTTATTTCAAATTTTAAATTACAAGATAATACATGTTTATAAAATTTATATTATCAGAATACATGCGATATATTTCCACCCTTTCCCTCCCTCCCTTTCCAATCCCTCACCCGCCCACCCCTACTACTCTAATATAGTTCAGAAAGAAAGAAAAAGAAAAAAGAGATAATAATTGGAGAATGTCAATCTAAATAAAAACGACTATAGATTGCTTATATTGTGGAACACAGGTTCACTATTCAGAAATAATATAGAGAGATGCTCAAATCTTTAAACCCATAGGCTTTATATTTGGGCTCCACATTTTCAAAAATAAATTATATTTGACACGTAAATTATAAGTAATTTTTCAAGTTGTATACATGAACGAAGTTATGTATGCCATCTTTCTAACCCTAAATCTACATCAGATTTCCATGTAATAGCAATGCAATTCTTTGAAACGGCTAAAGCAATTCGCAAAAATTCTATTTGATGCATATTCAATCCCATTTTAATACTAATTATTTAAATATTTCCAAACAAAATATCATAGGATTCATTGGATGTGTAATTCTTCATACTTTTTCTATAAACTTTTTAACTTTGAGCCAAGAAGCATGTATCCTTGGACAAAGCCACCTACATTCAAATCTGATTCCCAATATAATCTTGATTTATGAATTCCTGGTTCAGGCATTTTTCCTGCAGCAGTCTATACACTTGAGAAATAAATGCATTTATACCGCCATTACTAATAGTTCCAATTCACTTTGTCTTGGTAAAGTTAAACTATAACCCAACCTTTCAACTAAAAATTTCTAAAAGATTTAGAAAGTTGGATTGATTTACATATAACTTTAATAGGAAGAGTAACTTGTATTAAGATTAATGTTTTTAGAAGAATTCAATATCATTTTTAATCAATTCCTTATGAAATTCCTCAAAAAGTCTTCAAAGATTTAAATTTAATTATTAGGAAATTTTGTGGAAGGGGAAATTTGCCATAGTAGGTATGGAGAAATTAACTTTGAATTTCGAAATGGGTGGTTTACAACTTCCCAATTTTCAAAATTATTATAAAGCAGCTCAATTAAAATTTATTAATGAAATGTTTGATTTAGAAAAATCTTCTGCTTGGATTAGAAGAGAATTAAATAATATAGTATAGGATTTGAAAGAATACGTTATATATAAATGGAATTCTAAATTATTATTAAGGAAAGGTAATAATTCTACTATTTTAAAACATCTGTTAGAAATATAGAATAAAATGTATGGGCAGACATGAGGATAAGGGTTAAAATCTCGATAAATGCCTTTATATCAAAAGAAACTTATTCAATTTCCCATTGACATTCAATTATTTAAAATTTGTTTCAAAAAGGAATTAAAAAATAAATGATTGTTTTGAAGCTGTAACTTTATTATTTTCAAAGAATGAAAGAAAAGTTTAATGTATTAAATAATACTCTTTTTGGTTATTATCAATCTATGTTGTTCTGATTAAATTTTTCTCCCGGTGACCTCTGCTCACGTGATTCACTCTTGAGAAATTATTTTTCCTCCTCCTCTCCAAACATCCCTTCTCTTACATATTAGTGCCCTATAATTTTCTGAATCTCTGCTTTTTTCATCGCTTGTGTCACCACCGCAAGTTCCAACATTTGTTCGATAGAACATCCAATGTTGACACGCAGGTTTAAAATCTATCGACACGCAGGCTTAAGATGGATGCCAACCACTTCAAAAAGTAGGTAGGAGAGACCTGGGATGACAGAATGTTTATTAACTCACATAAACCTTGTCGAGGAGCTTACAGCGAAATGTTCTTTTCAGACCAATGGAAACAAAATTCCCCTCTTCTTTGGCGTAGGGGACACGAAGCGAGTGATGCTCACAAAGCTTCCAAAACACTTTCCGTGGGTCCGCCGAATTCAAGTAACCCTCTTAATTGTCACAATAAAAACGCAGTATTTCTTCTGCTTCCAGAACCTTTTCCGTGGGTCAGCCGATCAAGGCGACATTCACCTTGTGTTCACAGAGTGGTATTCTCATTCCCCTATAACATGGAGAAATCAGACAAATTGTCCATCACCACACTGGGCCATATTCAGCATAGTAACCCTTCAAAGGATGCTTTTCCAAGTACGGACTCCTTAAAATGGCCACATCTCATTCCCGTGTAACACGGGGAAATCAAACAGATTGTCTATATTCTCATTCCCCT
>JAVLUD010000146.1:0-11180 GCA_032162045.1 Torpedo suessii
TTTTAAAATTTAGACATACAGCACGGTAACAGGCCATTTTAGGCCATAAGCCCATGCCACCCAATTAACCTACACCCCCGGTACATTTTTGAATGGTGGGAGGAAACCAGAGCCCCAGGGGAAAACCACGCAGACACGGGGAGAGCGTACAAACTCCTTAGAGACAGCGCGGAATTCGAACCCTGGACCCGATCGCTGGCGCTGTAACAGCATTGTGCTAACCATGTCGTCCCAAATGTGTCTGAAGACCTTGGACCGTTGACACGGCAAGCAGGTCTTCACCCCATAGCCTGACGTCGTGCTTGATGTGTGGTCAGGTGAAACGTTCAGTAACCAGCTTGATCATTGCTTTCTTGTCCAGATGGGAGAGGTTGTGGAGCGCACTGAAAAGTTCACGATGCATCTTGGCTTGCCGGTGGACGTGTCACACGCTGTCGTCTCCCATGTGTCGCTAATGCGCGTCTTTGAGTCTTTGAGTTTGAGAGCTGTATCGTTTTGATGATACTGGATAAGCTAGGGATCAGTGCGTTGTGGGTGAACCATTGCATTAAAATCGATTGCTGTAGTTGCGTGAAGAGTATTCACTGTCTTGATAGGGCATCAGCAACAGGATTCGCTTTTCTTTGGATGTATCTGATGTCACTGGAGAATTGTAGGATGAAATCCAAGTGGCGGATTTCCCGTGGTGAATAGTTCTGCGCGCTTGTGCGAGAGGTATATGTGAGCGGTTGGTGGTCCGTATAAATAGTGAATGGACAGCCTTACAACAGATGGCGGAAATGCTTGACAGCATGGTGGATAGCCAGAAGTTCTCGTCCGAATGTACTGTAGCTCATCTAGTGGGTGATAGTTTTGCTGAAAAAAATGCCAGATGCTCCAACCTGCCATTGACTCATTGCTCCAAAACGGCTCCCACGGATGCTATTGACTGAGACGTCCATGGTGAGTGAGAGTAAGGCGTTGGGCCTCTGGAAGATGAGCATAGTGGCGTCGGTGAAAGTTTTCTTCAAGGTGTTGAAGGCCTAAACAGCATCCTTGGGTAAACACAACAGTTTCATCGTAATTGGGCAAATGAAGTTGGCACGGTGTAGTTTTGAATTTCCTGCACCTTTGACTCTTCCGGCAAGATGCTGTTCTCTGTCACTCGATGTCCCAAAAAAGTGAGTTCACTGGCACCAAAAATCCATTTGCTTAGGTTGATTACAATCCCATATTCATAAAGACGCTGGAACAGTAACGAGGTGGTTCCTGTGCTCACCGCTGGAAAGAACATCATCGATGTATGCATAGACAAAATCGAGGCTGGAGGGAACGTGATCCATACATTGCTGGAACGATTGGGCTGCGTTCCTCAAACCAAACGGCATCCGTAGAAATTCAAACGTACTGAACGGAGTAATCACAGCTGTCTTGGTAATATCTGCCGGCTCAACCGGGATTTGGTCACTGGCACGCATGAGGTCGATCTTCGCGAACACCTGCTTGCCGTGTAGGTTTGCCAAAAAATCCTGCAAATGCAGGATGCTGTATCAATTTGGGATGGTGGCGTTATTCAGGGCACGATAGTCTCCCGGCTTTCTCCCGGACTCTTCTTTGGGACCATATGTAGCGGTGACGCCCAGCAGCTGTCAGATCGGCAGACTATCCCTCGCTCTTCCATATGATAGAACTCTCAACTTTCGTGATCTTTAGGTGGTCTGGGGATAGCCAGCGTGCTTGTGCCAAAACAGGAGGACCACGGGTCTGGATGTGGTAGGTCACCGTATGTTCAACGTCGTTGTGACGGTACGAAGGAGTTACCAGGAGAGGGAAATGTTTGAGCAATTCCCGGTATGTGCAGGTGCTGGACTGGAGGCTGGTTAGGTGAATGACGGCTGTTATGGGACGATGAATACAGCTCACCACTGTATGCGTGCGGCATATTAAACGGCGATTCTTTAAATTCACAAGCAGGGAAAGTGTGAAAGATGATGGGTTTTGAAATGTTTGCTACGGTGAAAATCCACCGTAAAGGTTTATGGAGGCCGAAATCAAGCATGACTGGCCTCTGGCCAAATGTCTGGATGCTCGAATTGTTCGCGGCGGCAAGAACACATCCAGGGTTAGGGTGATAGTGCTCTTGGGGGGTTGGAGGAACAACAGACATTTCTGCGCCCAAATCGATGAGATATTGTTTACCAGAGTGACGGTCGGTGAGGAAAAGGCATCGGCTGCTTTGCTCATGGACAGCAGTCACCTCTGCTGCTGGCCTCGTCGTTTCCCGGGTGCAAGGGAAGGAGCAAGGAGGTTGGCATGACCAAGCCGCTGCACTAAATTTCTGGTGTTTTCAGCAAATGCAGTGGGTGCTGCCTCTGCCCCGTCCCCGACCCACAGGAATTGAGTTGAACTGGAATTGTGGATGGTTTGCACTGGGTCGTCAAAGCCTCAACTTGCACAGTGAGTGCTTCAGTTTGTTGTTCCAGCTCTGTCTTCTCCGGTTTAATGGTTGTTGTATTGACCGCATTTACCTGCATTGCAGAGGTTGTCTCCAGGGCAATGTTGGCCTGTTTTGTGAGTTCATCGAGGCTGGCCGACTGACAGCCCCTGAACCTGCGTAGGCATGCAGTGGTAGAACTTCTGTTTCCAGACATCTCCGTCGATCCTCTCGTCACTGGCCAGCCTGCGCCATCACCGCAGCATTTGTGATGGGCTCCTATCTCCAAGGTTGTCATCTGCCAGCAGCTCCGCAATGCAGGCTGGATTCGCGGGTTGCGTTCGGTCCAAAATATCTGCTTTAAGCATGTCCTATGGCGTCATCTCATGAGGATTAAGCAGCACGTCTTCTACTTCACAGGCGATCTGCTCTGGGAGTCGAGCTGTGAGGAAGCCGAACTTTGTCCTCTGGCTAGTGACATTGAGCGAATGGAACCATGCCTCCAGGATCAAAAACTACTCTTGTGTGTTGGTTGTAAAAAGGGTGGGGATGTTGAGTTTGACTTCCTCAACTGCCACCGTGTCGTTTCTATCATCAGCCATTTCCATACGTGCAAGGAAGGTTTTGTGTAATAACGAGGTCACCAGATGTAGGTGTTGCTATATCTTGCCATGAAATAAAGAGCAAATGCTGTTAAGCTAAGCAAGCCACGTTATGCCTTCCGTTTATTAGGCTCGACTCCATTACAGAACTAACCACTTAAACCCTGCCCCACGTCGCCCATTGGCTGCATCCCGCATGTGACCATGAAACTGTCCCTGCTCTCAACTGGCTGGCCCGCGCAGGCGTATCTGGACCCCCGAGCATTGCCTCCAGTGAGTCACAGTGGCGACAGGCCCTACGCGAAACACACGTAGACATCAGGCTGCGACAAGGTAAAGTGAACATTGGTACCATCAGGGTTGGCCTGGATTTGAGTTAAACCAATGAACAATGCATTTCTACTCCATGCATAAATATAAATTGTAAAAGCTCTCACTGAAAAATGTCTATCATTCTTCATAGTCCATGCAACAAAGTGAGAAACAAACTTTATAATTAGGGTAGGAGGTAATGAGAGGTACCTTTCTCTAGTATTAAGAAGATCATTTTAGATTTTGTTTTTTTCCTCATAGTGTCATAACTAATTATATTAGTGAACCCTCTTTGAAGATTCCCATATTGAAAACATTTTATTTTTATTTATTTTGGAAATGTTATTTTTGTTGTTTTTATGAACAGTGCTTCATTCTGTTAGTATTGTTTGTTCGATGTTTTTTTAATCAATTTTTTTATTATCATTTCTTCTTGCTTATGGGCAGCGACATTTTACACAATGGTCTGTAAGTTAGGAACACCAAGGAACTTGCAGGTGTGGTTTATTCGCTGGTGTCCTTACTGTCAAAATGGACATTCCATGTACCGATCAACCAAACATCGCAGAATTGTCGATTTCCCCATGGGCATTGTTTTCTTTACCATTGGGCTTGTGCCTAATTTTGCAATCCTGCCAGTAGCGTGGGATTTTAAGTTCATTTTGCTTGTTTGATTCCTACTTCATTGAATTCTTGTGACCATGCTATCTTGATTCGTAGATATTATACTGCTTAGATATTAAATGGGGTTCCAGGCTGTTTTATAATTAGAATTCCTGGCAGATTCTAGCCAAATGGATGGAGTTGGGAGATGAGAAAGGAAACAATGAATGATCGGATGCCCTCTGTACTGTACTGTAGTTAATGTTTAAAACAGCAGGAGGGAGGGAGGGAGATGATAATAGCTCATCAGCACAAACTGATGTACCAGTGACCAAATGGAGTGTCGTCTCTTTTGAGGGATTTTTGGAGCTTTGCCAAGTACCACGACTTCTCCAGGTATAACTGAATTTACTTTATAAAGTTTGAGACACTTGAAGTAGACATGCTTTATTTGTTAATTCACATCAGTAGTTGCTAAGCAAGAAGTTGCAATAACCATGAGGCCATCTTAGAGTAGGTAACTGAAGATGAGGAAACCATTCTCTCCATCTTCCCTAGTCTCCATTGCTTCTTCCACCTACCCATAATTCCCTGGCCTCGCTCCAGATCAAAACCTATCTCTCACCCATCACAATTTCAGGGACCCCTCAACCCCTATTACCTCAATCAATCCTTCCCCGCCCCACCTTCTAGTAAATCCCTGTTTGTGTATCCAGCATTCACAGGAATAGATGAACGCCCACTCTCCCAGCCTTCATCTGAACAGATAAAGCTGTTAATTTCTCTGTCATTATTCACAATGGGCAAATATCCCAGTTTCAAAGGTGCTCTTGTTCTACCTCTGCCACGTCACTTTTGTGTATCTGATGTTGAATTTTGTAATTAATCTGTAATTAATGACTGCAGCTTGTATCTAGGTATTGCAGGATATTTGGGACTGAATCTGTATCTATTACAATGCACATTATTTGGAACTAACAATAATACTGCTTTGGAGGAGCATCTTTTTGAATTGGTTTCACTTTTACGTTACAAAACCAGATTTCTTTTTATGTCGTATAGTTTAATTTAAAATCCTTGTAGTTATTTATGAGCCAACAGTCTTAACTATTTTCACCTATCACCTACCAGCCTGAGATGCTAAACACCCCCTCCCTCACCTTGGTCAATCCACCCATTAACCCCAAAATCACCTGGTTCCACTCAAAATGCAGAAGGCTCCAGAAAATGGCAAACCAAGCCAACTCCATCATAGACACTGACCTCCAGTCTATTGAAAACATCTTTGTGGAGCGCTGCCTTAAGAAAGCAGCCAACGACATAAATGATTGCCATCACCCTAGTCACAATCTCTTCTCGCTGCTACTTTCAGTCAAAAGGTTCAGAATTCTAAAATCCAGCACCTCGAGGTTCAAGAGGAGTTTGTTTCCTGACAGCTTCTCTCTCCCTTTCTCTCTCTTTCCCTTTTTCTCTCCCCCTTTCTCTAGAGAGAGAGAGAGAGAGAGAGAGAGAGAGAAAGAGAAGCTATCAGGCTCTTGAACCTCTCCGAACAACCAGATCTCTCTGCACTATTGAAGCATCACTTTTTTTGCACTAACTGCAACTGTGAAATTTTATTTTTTCAGTAAAATCCCCGTTATCCGGAATTCAAGCAACCGGCAAAAAAATTGCAGAAAATAAATAGGTAAAAAAATACAAAAGTTTAAAATTGGCACCCCCTAGTGGTTAGTTCACCAATCCACACAACACACAATCACAAGCAACTGGAAAATTCACTTATCCGGTATCTACCAATCCCCATAGGTGCCGGACACCAAGGGTTTTTACTGTATATCCTTTTCTATGTATTCACTCTTTTTCTGTCTCTTGGCATATTATGGACATTTAATTTAGATGATTGTTTTTTCTGATTCTTACATACCTACGTGGTTGCAGCAAGTAAGAATTTTGGTGCATTTGTACATTGTACGTATGTATATGACAATAAACTCTCTTGCTCATGCCGACCTACCAGTCTCTTTGTCATCCCTCCCTCTCACCTTTTTGTACTGCCTATCTTCCCTCCACATTCTCATTCCTGATGCAGGGTCTCAACCTGAAATGTCAACCGGATGCTGCTTGATCAGATGAGTTCCTTGAGCCGTTTTTATTTTGGCTCTATTTTCAACATCTCTAGTCTTAATAGCAATCCATCTCTCCTTTATACCCTCCATATTCAAATGGAGCAAATAAGCAAATGTAAAATATATAAACATCAATGAGAATGGGTGACTAAGGACTGGATTGGATTGGCATGTTGCATGATCCTGAAATTGCAATCTATTCAACCTTGCAAAAATGAAATGTTATTAATTGAAAAATGATGGAGACACATAATCTTGAATTATGAAGCATCTAAGCCATGCAAAAATCCATTTTATAATTGCTGCTAAATTCAGGGAAATATTGACAATTTGCAAGAACAATGCAACTTGACTGATAAATTTGTTATCTTTTGTGGTTTCTATGTAAAACAGGCCTGCCTTCAGTTTTCCAATTGTCAATCACTTATTCAGCGTCAGGAGCAGGACTTCATGCGCTTAAAACTAAAGCATGCATTGGAAGTAAAGGTACGAATTGTTTCATGATCTTTGAAAATTCTCCACAACGTTGTTACTTGAACGTGGAAATCTGACTGATTTTCAGTGATTTTACATCTGCCACAAGTAGTATATTTTGAGACCTTTATTTCCTGGAAGACGAAAGATGAGAGGGGTCTGGATATGTGACGTGAAAGGGCATGGTGAGAGGAAGAGTCAATGGGCAAGGGGCAAAATAAATGAGGGCACCCATATGCTTGTGCATGTGTGAGAGAGAGAATAGGTATTCATGTATTCAGCAGATTCTGGTCTTCAGATGTCTTGCACCACATACCATTCGACCAAGACTCTGCCATGTTCTTGTTGTCATTCACATTAAAAATATTGACATTCCACATTAAACAAATTATGGATAGGTGTCTTCCATTGCTCAAAATGAAGTTCATGACTTCATGGATAAGCCTAACCTGTCATTCTGCTGTTACGAGTCGGAAGCTCAGACACTCTAACATTGACGTGCCTCCCTTGAGTGAGACTTGACAGGCAGGAGAACCTTGGGTCTATTCATCCAAAGCTTGCGGAATGTCAGTGAAAGCAGAGAAAGGTGCACACCAATCCCTTCTCTCTGTCTACCTGTTCTCCATGAAAACTAAACATTTTGTTTACTCATGTAAACCAGTGTTATCCAATACGTTAGCCACCAACCACATATTTCCCATTGTGCTTTGTTGAACTTTTGATCAGGAAATTAAAATTAAATAATGGGTGTTGTCAGTGGAGTGTATGCAAGTGAAGGTTTTTGATAGAACTTTAACTTCCTGAGATGATTCATGACACGAAGTAAGCAAAGGTCACACTTCATCATGAATGCAGAGTGGCTCTCTCATGGTCTTCAACTCAATGAGTTAGAATAACCACTTTAGGCCACCAGAAAGAAATGAATCATGGGGAGCTTGTCGAGCAGGGCAGTATCCAGCCATCAGGCAGTATCCAGCCATCGGGCAGGTGGAGAACCAAGCAGGTACAGCACATTTCACGTGGGTCCACACTCTCAGCAATCTCTGCTTAGTGTCAAGGTATTGTTTGATGCTGCTGAATTTAGTGTTGTGTCTGACAATTATATGGTGGAATTTCAAACATTTGTGAAAGAAAATGATGATGTATTTCTCACTGAAAGTTTTGTTTAAGTAATTATACACATTATATATATATATACTACTTGCAAGGAATTTTCTAATAAAATTAAACTTGTGTCCAAGGTGAGGTTGATGTAACAATGGTATTGGCGGTCAATGACTTGAATAAATATTTTCAAGGGTATAACTGTTAGTTGGTTTATAATTATGTCTTCTATTTTGTTTGCCTTTCAAAATAACAGTAAACTACCTGTATTTGCATGTAGCAGTATCAGTTATTTACATCAAAGAATCTATGCTTTCATCTCTCCTTTATTGAGTATTAAAGGTATGCTTCTGGTCATTGATCAGAAGAATGACCACCAGCAATGCATCAGAATTTCTTTAGATAATATTTGTTCTCTGTCCATTTCAACTAAAGACTCCGTAATCTCTTCCAGAAGTTATTGTTACACACAGAACCTTACCACCAAAAACTTGATTGCTCCTACTCAGATAATTTGCTGTATTCTGATATTTGTCGCACATTTTTGACTGCACAGAATTTCACGAAATGGAAAATCAGCATGCCCACATATCCTGAGAATTTTCTTTTCATTGCTATGAATCAACTTAATTCCTGAACTTGTAAGTGGGAATTTCTGGTAGACCACCATAGGATATAAATGTGCTTACCAATGGTTTGGATGAGTAATGAGAAAATAGTTTTCTATCAAAAGCAACGAATGCCAGCTTGATGGACTACTTTTGGAAAGGTTAAGAATGCTATGATGACGAAAATAGACATAGACAGCATGCTCTATGTTCATTCCAGTCCTACTGAGACTCTAAAATAGCACCGGAAAACGTTGGAAAATATAGATGGTTCTTTTAGAATTAGGCTTTGCATGGTTGCTATGTAGAACAGTTTTACTCCTCAATATTGACCTTTCTCAGGCGACATTTCACTGAATGAATTTGTCGTAATTTAAATAATTTGTTGTTTACTGGAAGATATGATAAGTGGAGTGATCTTTTATTTTGATAAGTAAAAACGACAGTATTATAATCTTTTTGTTGATCGTAAAATGAAATGTTGCTGCAATTTGTTAGAAGTTTATGCAGAATGCTGTAAATGATTAAAGTTCTTTGTGCCACTCATAAAGGAATCCAGTGGTTGGGACAGTTAAAAGTTAGAAAGGATTTCTGATGAATCAGCAGAATACTATTGGATGAAGAGGAGTGGAATGGCTGTGGAGGGAGATTAACAGTGTTGGTGTTATAGCTAAACTGCAGTCAGATTGGAGAACCTTCCCTTGTCACCCAAGAGGTTACCCTAAACAGAAAGAGCATGACTCTAATTTATTACAGTACTTTGTTACATGAACTGTGAAGGACAAGCATTGCAAAGCATGTGTTGCAATCCTTCAAACTGAATATTATTAATGTGCTGCATTGAGCTGAACCTGGTTATGGCTGTGATCCAAATTCTGAGTTAAATTGAATTCACATTACTGTGATTTAACACCACACCAAAATTTCACTTGCACCTAAGTTTGCAATTTACATTTAATTTGTATAATTTAGGTTATGAAATAATAAATTGTATATCAAACTTCTTTCCTTGATACATTTTGCTGAGCTAAATGTTAATTATATTTAACCCAGGCAATTCTTGGTTGTTGCTGGTGACCTAACTGTGTCTGAATCCCTTTATTTGAATTGGTTTATATGGAACACTTCAAGCCATGCAGAAACTGTTAATACAAATGTAGTCTCTACAGGTGAGTTTTAAAACTTAGCTGTGCTACTGGATAAGATACTGACCAAAGGAAATCGTGTCCTTGAGGAAATCAGAAGGTGTATCACTTTAAAATGCTGTGTGCATCTTTGTGTCAATCACAGGCTTCCAATGGAGAAACTATTCTATTAACTCTTATCTGTTTTAATCCCATGTTCTTTTAATTATTAATATGAATAAAATATGCTTGTTGACTCATCAATCAAATGGTGATACATTTTTAAAATATTTTACTAAATACATTTTTAATGCTGATACCATCTGTAATCTGATATAATATCTGTTTTCAAGGAGCTCCAAGGTCCAAATGTTGGTTATACTTCCTGTCCATTTGCAAATACTCGACTCTATTCCCCGCCAATCTGTGTTAATCAGTCATCTACCCACCCAACATCAGGATACCTATCTACTGTAAGCATTCTTTCTTAATATAAAATGTAATCAATACAATGTTATTTTACAGGATTGTAATTTTGCCTCAGATCACTTCTTTATCTCTTTTTGGGGGTACGCAGTGGTATTTTGTCTGGGCACAATTTAATCGTGCCTAGAAATCTCAGGATGGCAGAGTGACCCTGTTTCTACAATAGACTGTTTTTGCCATGAATACTCTCTTATTTTGTGCTGACATGAAATTCCTCTGACCAAAAATTAAGTGCGATCTCTTTTGAACGAATCAAACAGAAAATGCTGGAAATAAGTTCAGCAGGACAAGTGGTATCTATGGGGAGAGAAATGGAGATGGTGTTCCAGATTCTTGTTGTGAAACATAAAAGTCTGCAGACGCTGTGATTGTAGTAAAAACACAAAAATGCTAGAGGAACTCAGCAGGTCTCAGCATTCAGCGTCATACCTTGAAGAAGGGCTCAGGCCCGAAACCTTAGTAATATATCTTTACCTCCTATGGACGCTGCAAGACCTGCTGAGTTCCTCCAGCATTTTTTTGTTTTATCTTGTTGATCAGCTGTAAAAAAAAAAATAGGACTGCAGGCTTGGGAACCAGTTGGTTTCAGGAACGAGCTGGAAATTTTTAGTGGGTCTGAGTAAGCATTCAAAACCACAAGTTGATCATCATGTTGTTTTTGGAAGACAAGATAAATACAAAAACATCAATTGATTAAAATGGATCTCAGAAAGTGAGTGGATTTTGAAAATAAAACAATCCATTACCATCAATGGAAATTATCATCAGGAAGCTCTTATAGATCTTATAAGTCTCACTGGTTTACTGGAAGATGAAAATTATTCTGATTTTCTTTCTGTAGCTCAAAGTTTAAAACAAATTCAAATCATTGTTCACTTTAACCTTTTTATTAAATTCACAGAAACAGCCCAATTATAACTTGTTCTTTTTCATGTATAAACTTCAGGCAGTTTCCAGAACCAGCGGTCAAGAGGATTTGAACCCTGACCTTAACAATATTCTAATGGACCTTAAGAGTACAGCCTGTGAGAGGTACAAGAGATCAAGCAACACAAATTACAATGAATATGAGGGAGAGCAAACATCAAGGAATGTACATGCTGTGTAAGATTCAAACATTTTGTGTATTTCACTACTTGGTCATGATAGAACAGCATTGAATTAATTTAAATGTAGACTCAAGGTGTATGCAATTGATGTGTCAAGGTTTACATCCCATACAGTTGACTGTTATTCAAATTGACCACCATTTCTTCTAACAATAATTCATACAACTTATAAGTATTTGTGGTAAATTCACACTTAAAATTTGGAGAATCTAAGTTACAAAT